>JARHVA010000161.1:1587500-1887500 GCA_037957365.1 Torreya grandis | reverse complement strand
CCATTCAACATGACATTTTCATCATTTACTAGGGTGATTCTGTCAATTTGCATGGTGTTATTATGATTTCCAAACCTTTTTGACCATTTGGTTATCTCACTATTTATAATGGTGATATATCCAATTGATAGGGTGATATCACCACTTAATAGGGTGATATATTTGGTTTCTCATGTTCTTTCCATTTCAATATTTTCATATTGATTAGGCATTATCATTATTTTGGCATTTCTGACCCTTTTCGATGATATTGTTGATTGTGTCATGATATCACCATTTATAGTAGAAATATCATCATTTTATTGGCAATATCTCTATTTGTGAGTGCAATATCATCATTTTAAAATGGAGATATCACCATTTTTGGTAGTGATATCACCATTTGAAAGTAGTGATATCACCATTTCAAAAGTGATGATATCACCATTTCAAAAATGGTGATATCACTTAATATCCTAATTTTAAGGCATATTAAATGCATTAAATGCAAAAAAATTAAAAAAATAAAGGGTAACTTCCAATGGTCTACTCCCTATTGGTCAATGGTACTCTTACACTTACTCACCAAGAAACCTCTGGCGTGAAATACATGTCATTTTCTTCACAACTTTTGTGTCAAAATCCAGAGTAAATTATTAATAAGGGAGGGTGAAAATGAAAATTTTTTACCCCCCAAGGGTAAATATATAGCTCCACATTTGAATTTTCACCGTCTAGCTTGCCATTACATTCTTTTTCTTTCTTGGAGGCGTAGAGATGGATTTGTGGTTTGTTTTTCCTCTTGTTTTCTTCCAATTCCTTTGTTTCTTAGCCTTTTTGGCCATAAAGTGTCCCATTTTATTCCTTTTGAGGGCCCATTCATCAAAATTATTTATAAATTAGCCCTTCAAGTGGGCATCCTGAGTGTTTCAAACAACATTTGGGACATCATTAAGAATTCATTTTTTGTAAATTGAATAAAATTCAATAAATTGTGAAAACATCATTATTCAATCTTTACCAAATCATTTTATCAATTTTTTCATTCTTTGAAAATTTGTTGCTTTGCTTGTGTCTCACAACACCTTTTCAAATAGGGTAAAATATAGACACTTAATTCTCATCACTTTTATGTCAAAATTACGATCAAAATCAATTTCTTGCAGTGACATACAAATCACTAAAACACCCAAATTTACCTACACACCTGATGTCCATACTATAAAACACCTTGGGGCATCCCTAATTGGGGAAATACATTGTAACCAACTTTCATCTTTATCTAATTCACTTTGAGCCAAACTTATGTTTTATAAATGACATTTTTGACCAATTAAATGGAGTAAGTATTTAAATCTCAATATTGTGCAAAAACTAATCAATATTACTTGGCTAATCAAACCAAATCAAATGGATAATAAGAAAATACATAACAATTGGCCAACTTTATAATTTTCTAAATCCAAAATTCAATAAATATTAGGATTTATGAAATCATTATGACATCACTCAAAAAGTTGGCCAGCGCTATCATGAATGAAAGAAATATCAACATAAATTCAAAATTTAGAATCCATACTTTATTAATGCAACCTATTTCTAAAATATTTATGGAATTAATCACTCCAAATTGAATTGAATTATAACACATCTCATTCTTGATCTAATGTCTATAATCAATTTGATCAAGTTATAAATAGAGGATGACCCCTGTAGGCAAAATGAGATTTTGAGTGTAGACTTACTATGCAAAAATTTTGCAAGAGATTCAACAATTCCTCACATTGATAAAGAAATACCTTTCGTAGATAAAGGGAGATGTTTTTGAAATCAACACACAACATTGATAGAGACTCTTAGCTCTATAATTTAGGCACAAAAAAATTGAATCAAGCTTGGAGAATGAATCCATGGGAAAGGTGATGAGGTCACTAATTGGGTTCCTTTTATAACCTCATCTATACCCAGTTACATATATATTTTTCCATATGAGCCCATAGAACTATCCATGACTTATATAAATGAATGAATGAATTAATGATTATATGTGTGTAGTAATATATACATGTTGTGTTATTGATTAATGATGATTTTTGTTATTAGATTATACTTGTGCAACCTTATTTAACAAACATTTGAAGGGTAGAATAAGACTACAAGAATCTTTCTTGGTCACAAAACTTATAGAGAAGCCCATAACAAAAGGGGATTTCATCCCATAACTATTGCCAAGCTATAGGATTTCCACCTACAAGTTGCCTATAGATATTGCAAGCTATAGGCTTTCCACCTACAGTTTTCCTATAGCAACTACAGGTTGCAGGCTTTCACCTACAGGTTGCCCATAACAACTACAGGTTCTCACCTATAGGAGCCCGCAACCACTACACAGAAACAAACCATTGCTATGATAATAAGTAATTGGTTCTCAAGGACACATCCAACTATCTTAAAAACAAAGTAAATAATTGAAGATGATCCTCCATAATAGCTGTATTGACCCCTCACATGAAGTTAATCTTGGATGTGCTGCCAAAAGATGAATAAGACAAGGATAAAAGAAATGAGAAAAGAAACAAAACAACAATGTTGCATATATTGTCTTTTACCTAGTCAGGCCTAAAAATAAGTAACATTAAGTTACTAACCACCTAAAGGTTGAATGGTTAGTTGCAAATTATTTTTAACTTTCCTAGTTTAGTGTTTTTCGTTAAAGCTAATAAACTACCTTATGTATTTAATGGCAGAACCTAGATTAGATTGGTAATGATGGAATTTTAGACAGTAAATGCATTCTAATTTTTGAATATTGTAATCTACTATAGCAATCTTTAATTGTTATAGATAGAGTAATGAAAAGTTTGATTCTGTAAGAATATTTTGTAAGTCTCTCAGAGAAAGATTGAAACTTAGTTCTAAATGAGGAGGGTCCCCTCGGAAGGAGTTGCAGTGAATATCCTGACCCTTCTTAGATGAAAGTGTGTTGTGTGAATTGATTTCATTACTAGTTGATTATATAAAGTGTGATGCATGTGTGACTCATAAGTGTGAAGAACTTATGCATTCTATTATAATAATTTCTTTATATATCTATATGGTGAAAACAATATAAGTTCATTATACTACAACCAATAATTAATTTGGCCTATGAATCAATAATGTATATATAGTGCTGACATCCTTGAAAAGCCTACGTACCCTGAGTTGAAAATTAATGTTAAGTAGATTTAAGAGTCTGGTATTAACTAGGTAATGATTTTGACCAAAATTTTGGTGCCATTTTTGGGGAAGTTATCAATTATTTCTTTCTATATTAAATTTTACTGCTTTCATTTCCTATTTTCTAGATTAATTTTACTGCTTTTATTTTCTGCTTTCTAGAGCAACTTTCTTGCTTTCATTAGATAACTTTATTTTTTTCTAGAGGTAAAATTGTAATTCCTATTGTTTTAATTTCCACATTCCTTTATTTCTCTACATATTATTTTTGCTTATTTTGAAACAACCCTTGAAACACACAAAAATGAAAAAAAACTTTGTGTAGGAAGGGATAGGACAACTGAAGGAGTGGCACAATGTTTATGCAGAGAGAAAAAGATTCTTGAGGGAGATTTCTACCAAACAAAGCACAAGTTACTACTAGGAAATAAACACAAATACTTGTAGCAACTAAGAATCTTGTTAAAAGATATACCATAAGCCAGAAGGCTCTCAAAGAAGGGAACACTACAAACCAAAGGAGGCAGCTTACAAAAGAAATACTATTGGCTTTGAAAAAGGAAATAAATGTGGAGGAAGCATTAGCTAAGTTAGTAAGAAGAAATAAAGGAGAAGATCTACATGAACCAAACACTCTAGAAAGTAACATCATAACAACATTCCAACAAGACTTTCTTGAACAAATAAAAAAAAGCTTGGGAAAATCTTTAGATTTTTCCTCTGGTAAAAAGATTATAGATCAAAAAATAAACATATACTATCATGCTAACCGAGGGAATGATATATAATTTGACATGATTCTGAGTACCTTTGATAGTCATATCATAAGAAAAGCCATCATGAATGGAGCAAGAGAATTTGTAGATGACAACAAGGTCCAGACATAATTACTTTCAAATTTCCTATTCTAGATGCAATGGACATAACACAAATGAAAAATATCCTACCTTCAGCCTTCCCCAATTTTAGAGGTACATTATCAAAAGACCAAGACACATTTTTTTTTGAATTTGATATACTCTATAGAAGCTATAACTATAGGTAGGATGCACATAAATTGAAACTTTTTCTTACCACCCTCAAAGATTTAGCACTTCACTGGTTCATGGGATTGGGTAGTAATTCAGTCCGTAATTGAGAAGACATGAAAAAAAAGTTTCTAGTTAAGTATCAGGAGTATGGAAAAGGAATATATTATAGAATAAATGACATATTTAGGATGACTCAATAAAGGGAGGAATCCTTGGAAGATTATGTTAAATGATTCATGTTTAGTGTATAAAAATTTAAGCAAAGTGAACTAGGATAATAGCCTCCTAAACTCATCTTCCTAAAAGGAGTTAGAGAAAATTGTCTAGAAGCCTTAGACTTAATAAGTGGGGGAGATATATCCCAAATGACATTCATTGAAATCAAATAGTTAAACAAAAATTACTCTAGGTCTAACATAAACAAAGTCTAGGGCAACAAGCTTCCACTAGCAATCATAAGTGGCCTATCAAAATCTGAAGCTAGTAATCTATTATAAGACATGAAGTAGGATATCATTAGTCACTTGGCCACCCAACTAGATAGCCTGCACACAAGGCAAAATCAAGTAGCCTTGGATCAAGCTTTGACCATCTATTATCTAGATTGTAAGAAGAAGGCAGACTATAGGTGTCATGAGGTTCAGGCTAAGGTGGCTAACATCACGGCTAAAGAACCAAAAATAGTAGAGCTGCATGTTGTAGGAGGAGATGAAGACCAAGTTTATTATGTTTCACAAAGAAATCCATGGGTTTAATGACCATCTTACCTAGGTATGGGACAAAATCCACCTTTTACAAATTCTACCTTTTTTAATTCATAATTTATAAATACTACTCCCAATTAGACTAATCCATAGATGAACGTTCTACCTCCTAATCCTAATTGGTATCCAATTTAGACAAGCCACCCTCTACCTCCCAACAGCCTCCATAAAATATATCCCCACCTTGGATACAAGCTTGGCAACCACCCCAAGACCCACCCCTCATAAACCAATGGAAGTAGTCCTAGAGACCCAATCAACCCTGAGGAAACTATCAGGGAGGATTCCCTCCATAATAAAAATAAAAACCTCCTACTCTTATGCCCAATGCACAAGCTACACCCAAGCCTAATCAAATCCCTAACCAACCTATACAAAATCTTATAAATAAATCAATGCAATTAACATTCAGTACTAAACCTGTTTAGTACCTAGCATATATGATGAACATCAATGAAGTTCACCTATGTTCAAGAAGAGTTCCAACACCCCAACCCCACCCATAATAATGGAGTCAACTTAGGAAAATCCAAAAGATCATGCTAACCCACCTTCACCACCACAAGAACATTTTGAATTAGTAAATAAAGTTGTTGATGATGTAACCCCATCATTTATAGAATGTCTTATCCTTCAACACCATATAACTGAGTCTAAATTCGATTTCATAGGATAACTCAAGAATATCTATGTTAAAATTCCTCTCTTCTAGGCTATCAAGGATGTGCCCATATATTCCAAATCTATAAGAGACTTATGTCTACGTAAACCTATAAGGAAGAAGAAGGATCCCAATACAGTGCATGTGATTCGCTAGCTTACAGATATTATGTTGGGAAATACCTTGCTAAATAAATATTCATATTCAGGATGCCCAATAGTAACAGTCTAGATCCATGACTAGTAGTTTTCCAATACATTGATAGACATGGGGGATACAATAAACATAATGATAATTGAAATCATGAAAAAATTACAGTTGAATAATATTCATCCCACATCTAAAATGTTGTAAATGGCTGATAGGTCTACAAATAGACCAAAAGGAGTCATTGAATATCTTGTCATTACTATAGATTCTTGGAAGTATTCTATAAATTTCATTGTGTTGCAATGAAAGTCTAATTTGGGTGGATACCCTATAATCTTAGGATGACCTTAGCTTGCCATAATTGATGCCTTCATTAGTTTTAGATCAAGTAACATGTTGATATCCAATGGCAACCACACTAAGAAGTTAGTCCTCTATCCTCCAGCATAAACATCCTTGGAATCAAAGCATACATTATGGGTTAAAGAAGATGAGGTAAACCAACCACCCTTGATTCTTGTATTCATCATAGACCATGCATGCACCTTGGTTGATCAAGAAGAAGATACAATTCTCTCAAATGTCCTCCAAAATAATTGTTAGACTAATCCTGAGGATCCCAATAACTTGCAATGCATAAAGTGCCCATTTGCCAACCTCTAGAAAGATGATAACTCTATTGCATCTATTTAGGAAACATTCTATCAGCTAATACCTCATAGATATAGCTACACTATATCCATCAACAATTAATAAATGATGAAAGCACTTATAAAGTGAATTGAAATTTCTCTAGGAAAAACATTGCTTATTAATAGTAAGTTGGAGTCAAATAAGGAAAAGCACCTAGTCAGCATGTTGCATGCAAATCAATGTGCTTTTACATGGGATTATGAGGATATTTCAGGAATTAGCCTAGGAACATGCACACATCACATTTATATAAAAGAGGAGTGCCAACCAATCAGACAACCACAATGTAGGATGAATCTAGCTCTTAGAGAAATAATCAAAGTAGAACTACAGAAACCCCTAATCATTGGATTTATATATCCCATCTTAGACAGTGAATGGGTTTCACCATTGGTAATTGTACCAAATAAAAATGGAGTGTGGCATGTTTACATATATTATAGAGAAATTAATATAACAACCAAAAAATATCACTTTTCTCTACCATTCATTGATCAAGTGCTAGACACACTAGCAGGGAAAAAATATTTTGCCTTTCTAGATGGCTTAAGTGGTTACAACCATATTATAATTATTCTTGAGGACCAAGAGAATAAAACCTTCACTTTTCCCTAGGGCACTTATGCTTATGTTGTATTACCTTTTGGATTATGCAACACTCCTATAACATTTTAGAGGGCTGTCTTGAGTATCTTTTCAGATCTAGCCAATGAATGTGTAGAAATCTACATGAGTGACTTCACTATCTATGGAGAAATATTTGATGAGTGCCTAAAAAACTTGAATAAAGTATTACAATGTTTTTAGGAGAACCATTTGTCCATAAGCCATAAGAAATGCTACATGTTAATGATAGAAGGCATTGTCCTAGGCCACCATGTATCTACTGAAGGAATCAATGTTGGTCCTGCAAAAATTAGCATAATAAAAAATCAGCCTGTACCTCAAAAATAGAAGGATGTTAGGATTTTTTAGGATATGTTGGTTACTAAAAAATATTTATCAACAATTTTATCAAAGTAGCAACACCATTATTTACTCTCCTAACCAAAGATGTTGAATTCATATGGAATATTGCCTATGATACAGCCTTCAAACAATTGAAGGAATTGTTGATCACCACCCTTGTTCTACATGGTCCTAATTAGAATCTTCCCTTCCATATTCACACATGATTTAGATACTACCTTGGGAGCTATGCCAGGCCAAAAATAGGAAGCACTTAACTATGCCATATATTTTGTAAACAAAAAACTATAGGCAATAAAATTAAATTACATGATCATTGAAAAATAATTCTTGGTAGTAATCTATGCTATCAATAAGTTTCATCACTACATAATAAGGTATCAAGTATTTATTAATACAAACCCTGCAACCATTAGGTACCTTATGAACAAACCAGTTGTCCTAGGTAGAGTGATAAGATGGTTGTTCTTATTTATAAGAATTTGATCTAATTATTGTAGATAAGCCTAGTAAGGATAATGTCATAGCTGACTTCCTATCATGACTATAATCCCCTCTAGAGGATACCATAGTGGATGACTCATTTCTAGACTAACACCTATTCTCCCTCACCCTTACCACACCTTGGTATGTTGATATTGCTAACTACCTTGTAGTAGGTCTCCTTTCACAAAACTTTCTCCCTAAACAAAAAAGAGCTTTGATTCAAAAAAGTGGTAGGTATTCTTGGTTGTCTAGATTCCTTTTCTATACTAGGCTTGACTCCATCATTAGAATATTTCTTAAATAAGATGAAGTTCTAGATATCCTCAAATCTTGCCATGATGAACCTTGTAGAGGGAAATTTGTAGCCAAACATACATCGGTAAAAATCTTGAATACAAGGTATTATTAGCTCTTAATCCATCAAGATGCAATAAGGTATATAAATCATTGTGGTAGATGTCAACATATGGGGAGACCCACATGTTTAGATGAGATGCCTTTGCAGCCTCAAATAGTGCTTGAACCATTTGAAGAAATAGGGCCTAGATTTTGTAGGGCCTTTTGAATGAAAATCAAACAATAAAGAGTACATCCTTGTATGTATTGATTATGTCACTAAATGGGTGGAAGTAAAGGCTCTTACACATGTTAAGAATGAAAAGGTGGAAAATTTCCTCTATGAATAAATATTCACAAGATATGGTGTGCCATGAAAAATAGTTACTGATTAAGGATGACACTTTATTGTTGGTCTAATTACCACCCTAGTCTAACAATACGAGATTAGGTATACAAATTAAACTCCATATCATCTATAGTCCAATGGATAGGTGAAAGTCACCAACATGAAGTTAGAAAATATTTTAACCAAGACTATTAGTATGTCCCATAAGGATAGGGAGGCTAGACTTCCTGAAGCTGTTTAGATGTACATAATCACTTAGAAGACCACTACATGCTTCACCCCATACGAGTTGGTCTATGAGAAGAAACCTATCTTGCTAATTGAATTTGAGCACAAGACCTTATGGAAAACACTAGAACTTGGGATGGATATATCTAAAGCATAGAAAGAAAGGCTTATGCAACTTAATACCTTAGATGAATATAGATAGTAGGCACTATATAACACAAAACTTGTATAATAGCAATGAATTAGATGGCATGATAGGTATATTAAGACCAAATAATTCAATGAAAGATATTGGGCCTTTATTTTTGATTTAAAATACAAAGATCACATGTGCGAACTCCAGACCAAATGGCTTGATCCATTTGAGATTGAGCATGTTCATGATAATGGAGCAGTGCAACTCTAAACCATTGATGCAGTGAGATTATGTCTATTGGTCAATGGCCACAAGCTACAATTGTATAAAAAGCCACTCACTCAAGAGAAATTTGCCAAGTACGTAAGTAATTACAAAATAGATTCAATGATGTGATAGATCAACATGATGTCTCACCAACCATAGGGAGAACTAGCCAACAAGTAGATGAAGAAGGAGAGGATGCCCTTCTATTCCTCCTCTAGCATGAAGACTGAGATGTTCTCATAGTATTTGAATAGTCAAACTCATAGCTGACATGGAAAGGACCCAAAATAAACATTTTACTATACGCAATAGTTAGAATTAAAAAAATCTAAGAATCAAAACCCTTATGGGCATTGTTGATAGTTTTTGGGGAGAAAACTAGCTTGTTGGCTGCCTAGAATTGTAAAAAAGGTCTCAATAAAAAACCATCTTGCTGGCTATTTAGGGGTAAAAACCAAAAATGGATAACATGGAATCATTTTGAGTAAAATTTCTCATATTCCTATAACACATCTTCACTTTTAGTTGCTTCCAACCTCCATCTTCAATAGCTACAGGTTCAACTTATAGTTGTTATAGGTAAGAAATAACTCTAAAAAAGGGGGGATACAAAGTACTCCTAGAGATGTTGAGCACATCTTCATAAAAACTACAGGCAACATCAATTTTCTATAGTTACTACAGGCACTCTCACCATTACTATAGGCACCTTTTTCAATGAAGGAATTCCTGTAGTTGTTATAGGTTATTTTTTAGTTGTTACGAGTACCTTCATCACTATTGGGCACAACTATATAGTGGTTATGAGCTCAACCTATAGTTGTTGTAGGTAAATAATAACCCCTATATACACCTCTCTAGTAGTTTTAGGTTAATTTTTTATAAACTATGAGCTATGGCTTTGGCTATGGGCTATTGAAAAATTTGTGGAAGACACCAGACAAGCTATAGGAGTAAAGGAAGATTAGAGAAAACATTTCAAGAATTGCTAAGGAATGACCATACCCATGAATAATAAAGAAAGGGATACAACAAAAACATACACTTGTAATCTCTATTTGGAGTGTTGTAGACCAAAATTTATGGTTACAAGGACACCAAAGAACCATTCTCAACTTCTGGTCACTTCATGGGAAATAATTTCACTATGTAAAGTAAGAGAGATATAGGATCTTCTTTTTGGAGCACAGGTCCCAAGTTTTAAAAAACAACTAATTACCAAATTAAAATTTCTCTAAACAAATATTCTATCAAAAAACATCATCATTTCACTGGGAGTAAGACATAAGAGAAATAAGCCATCAACAGGCTCATGTAGAGGAAATCAAGTATAGCAAATGCCATCAACCTCCTCCATGTTCATAACAGATCTGACTTGGATAGAAAATAAATATATAAAACAAACACCTTTTGTAAGGATGTAAATAGTCTCTCATACCACTACAAGACCACTACTCCAGCCCTTTATAGGTCATCATGATTGTATGCAGGTTGTTGAGGGCATCATTAAAGGATAAAATCCTATGATCACATAACTACTTAAGGGTAACAATGTAGCAAAATCATGAACACAAAGGTAATAATTAGATGAATAAATAATAAACTAAGCTTCCATTATGGAAAACATTCACATGTAGATTTCTTATGCCACAACCCTAGGAATAAAATGGTTAAAAAGGTATTGTGTATCTTTTAGTCATAGAAAACACTTTATTTTTTAAATATAGCATGCATTATATTAAAAAATATATTTAATCATTAAAACATCATTCATCAAGTCTTGTCATGAGCTATGCCCACTAAATACTCACACCCTTATCATGACCCCATCATATCTCTTTTCATCATACACATACCACATCACTTTGGGACAAGTGAGCTCTTATGTGGGGAGGGGGGGAAGAATGCTATGGGTAATCAATCACATGATAATATATGCATGTGGATTGAAAAATAATGATTAAACTAAAATTAAATGAGGAAAAATAATTAATTTTAAGATCATAGCTCATTTAAACAAAGACCTAAGCTAGACATTAATGCACCTTGTAACCAAAACCACCATTTTTGAAGAAACCTGCTTCACTACAAGTAACAATTTGAAGGTAAAATTGGGTGTTTTGAAGAGATATCTGTTTGAATTTTTTTTTGACAAGAATATAAACTAGCTATAATGAGAGGTTCAGTAGGTAGAATAGAACCCTTAGATCACAAGCAGTTTTAAGGAGACCCAAACAACTAGGCCATCTTCAGCAGGGTTAAATGGGCTACCTATTTTGAGAAACTACAACATTTTTTAAAACCTCTCACTCAAGAATTTGAAAGAAAATTTACAAGATCCCAGGTGACAGTATTAACATTACATTTCCAGTTACAAAAGAATTGGTAAGCTAGGTTACTAGGTTACCAAGAATAGGGGAAAACTGAGAAGAGAAACCTAATGTTCAACTAGTTAGACAATAGTTTTGTCAAGACAATGAAAGGCTAGTGTTGAAAAAAGGAGGTGTAGAGATACTCAATAAACCCCCAACCTAGAGGGAGGTGGCCTCATATATCATCAAATATCTGACATGTGAAGGAAGGTACTCTTTGACCTAAATTTCCAATTTAAATTTTTGAATCATTTAAGGCATGATAAGACTATTAATGTCCCAAACTATTTGTCAAATATCCTAAAGAAAATTTCTAAAGAATACCCAAAGGGGGTAGATAAATCCTTACCTTATCATTGCCTAATTTGGTTGCTTTTCAAACAAGGAATAAGAAATACTAGCCTTGACCTTACCTGAGAATAATTTCTAACCCTAAGAACTAGTGAACCTTGGAAAAAAGAGGAAAACAATGAGGGGGAATCTCTCAAGAAACAAGTATAACTAGTCAGCCCATAGCATATTCCTTCTCCTATAGTTTCATCATAAAAAGTAGAGTCTCCCACCATGGATCCCTCAAAAGAAGAAGAAGCTCTTCTATCACCATCTACACATGAAGAATAGGGTTCAATAGCTCCCCTCTTAAAAAGAAAAATAAGACTGAAGGAAAGAAGACCTCTACATCAAAGAGAAGGAGACCTCCTCCTAGGAGTTCTCATAGAATTAAAAGATAGAAGAAAACCCTAACATCCTCACCTATAAACATCAGTGAAGATGAAGGAAGGAAGAAGGAGCTCAAAATTTGTAAGACCTCTGATGGGTTTGAAATAGTAGAATGGTCTACTAAAGATGAGTCTGCAAGGGAAGAGGAAATGTAGTCACCTGAGACACCTAGATTTATTAAAGGAGGACATGGATCTACTAAAAAAAATAGGATACACAGAAGAAGAAATAATAATGTCAGATCAGCCTATAAGAGAAGAAGAATTACTTGAAGAAATGGCCATGGAAGAAATAACAAAGCAAGACACAGTTCCTCATAATCAGGAGTTCTAAACTTTGGAACAAGCCATGAAAGAGATATATTGGTTGAGGAAAAAAATAATAGATTTAAAAGGAAAGAGAGGCCTAGAAACACTTATGGGGGGAGTATAATTTATAGATCCATCTATGAAAAAAGAGTCAAGAAAGGAAAGGATATTGGAGGAGCCTGCAACAACTCCCTTTGAAGTGCCTACAATATCTTCATCCACCTTACCTATAGATGGAATTAGTGTAAACTCAAAGGAACTTATAGTAGATAATGCTTTGGCTTTGGTACCTTTCTATAATAGGTTTTCTCCTATAGATATCACTGCAAAAGTACCTACAACAAAATAAGTGATTGATGTAGACCATTCAACTGCTAGGCCAATAGAAATTGATGACCTTTTGAATTTTATTGAGAAAAAGTTTAGTAATGATGAAACTTATCATAAAAAGTTGATACAAATGTTTAAGGTATATGTTGAAGTAAAGGAGTAGCAGGATGATTTAAAAGAAAGCCTAGAAAATGCTGAGACTAAGATCACTTATTTGAAAGAGAAGATCACTAAAATGCATGAAACCACTAAGATGTTAATGGAATGCAAATCACCTTCTAGGGTGTATGTTGTATACTTAGAGGAAAGGTGGCTCAGATTCAAATATGATAGGATATACAATGATCAGTCCTACATGGTATGTGATCCTAAGTCTTTCTTTGAGGTATATAGGCATGTTGATCCTGATTTACAGGCATTGTTGAGTGAGTTTTACATTCATCAATATGATGTGCCACATTATATAAATTTGAATCCCAATATATACGTAGGGGATGTCCAATTGAATTTTTTCACCTCATATGTTCTTAATGAAAAAAGAAGAAAAAAATAGGCAGAGGACTATCAAAAAAAAGAAAAAGAGGCTACCCTAATGATTAGGGGTGAATCTATAGATTCAGAAGCTATAATAGATGAATGGATTGCCTTTATGAATATAGATACTCCATGGGCATGGGTCTCAAAGAAATAAGTAGAGGTCTAGGACCACTACTTGAGCATGATGGAATGAGATGTAAAACAAATTTTTATTTCTTGTTTGCATAGATGGGCAGAGCTTTCAGACACCCTGAAAAGAAAAGAGCCTTATTCCCCTTAGAACCTTAGAGAGGTAATACATATAGTATATATGTATATTAAAATTTTCATGAAAAGAAGGATAAGTTGGTTGGGGTTGATGTTTCATCCACTCATGTTTTGTTTCTCAATTCCTGGTTGGGAAGAGAATGTGCCAGTTGACAGAGAAGCAAAGAAGAAAAGGTGGAAAATCATAGATGATGCTAAAGGCTTTTATATATTCAAAGGGATGGGATACACTAAGCTCTTAGATTTTAGAAAATATTTTGAATTCAAAATATAAAGAAGGTTTGCTTGAGGACAAGTAAGAGGTTAAGTAGGGGGTTGTGATGTGGTCACCAATTATTCTTTGTATAACCTCATCCATACCCAGTTATATATATCTTTTTCCATATAAACCCATAGAACTATCCATGACTTATGTAAATGAATAAATGAATTAATGATTATATGTGTACATTAATATATACATGTTGTGGTATGGATTAATGATGTTTTTTCTCTGATTAGATTATACTCGTGCAACCTTATTTAACAAACATTTGAAGGGTAGAATAAGACTGTAGGAATCTTGCTTAGTCACAACACTTATAAAGAAGCCCACAATAAAAGGGGATTCTAATCCATAGCTACTAATAAGCTACAAGTTTTACACCTATAGGTTTCCCATAGCAACTATAGGCCATAGGCTTTCCACCTACAGGTTGCCCATAGAAATTGTAGGCTATAGACTTTCCCTTACAGGTTGTCTGTAGTAACTACATGTTCTCACCTATAGGAGCCCATAACCACTACATAAAAAAAAACTATTGCTATGATAATAAGTAATTAGTTTTTAAGGACACATCCAACTATCTTAGAAATAAAGTAAATGATTGAAGAGGATCCTCCATAATAGTTATACGAACCCCTCACATGAAGTGAATCTTAGATGTGCTGCCAAAGGATGAATAAAACAAGGATGATGAAAAGGAGAAAAATAAATAAAACAATAATGCTACATATATTGTCCTTTACCCAGTTAGGTCTAAAAACAAGTAACTTTAAGTTATTAACCACTTGAAGGTTGACTGGGTTAGTTGCAAAGTATTTGTAACTGTCCCAGTTTAGTGTTTTTGTTTAAAGCTAATAAACTACCTTATGTATTTAATGGCATAACTTAGATTAGATTGGTAATGATGGAATTTTAGATAGTAATTACATTCTAATTTTTGAATATTGTAATCTATTGTAGCAATCTTTAATTGCTATAGGTCTAAATAATGAAAACACTAATTTTGTAAGAAGCTTTTGTAAGTCTCTTGGAGATATTGGAACTCAGTTCTAAATGAGGAAGGCCCCTTCGAAAGGAGTTACAGTGAAGATCTTGACCCTTATTATATTAAAGTGTTTTGTGTGAATTGATTTCATTATTAGTTGATTATATAAAGTGTGATACATGTGTGATTCATAAGTGTGAAGAACTTCTGCATTCTATTATAATAATTTCCTTGTATATCTATACAGTGAAAATTGTATAAGTTCATTGTACTATAGCCAAAAATTAATTTAGCCTATGAATAAATAATGCATATATAGTGCTGACATCCTTGAAAATCCTACATACCCTGGGTTGACAATTAATGTTAAGCAGATTTAAGAATCTGGTATTAACTAGGTAATAATTTTGACCAATAAAAGGTATAGCTTCTATGTTTATGTATTTCTAGTTGTTTATATTCTCTTAGACCTTGCCAAATATGAAGGATTATGATTGAGGTGTTGTGTTTATCTTTTTTGTTTTGAATAAACTAAAAAATAACTAAACCCTCTTGTAATCATAATCTACACCATGGGAGTTGATAAGGGAGTAGAGCAATAGGGTACGATCATGCCAAATAATTTGGAGGCATGTCAATATATGTGTGATGTTTCAACAAATGTCACTTGTTAGTTATTAATTGTCACATTTGTAGTTGTTGAACTTGTATAACATCTGATGAATAAAGACTAGAGTTTATGATGTGTTTCATATTCTGACATTAGATCCTTATAAATATTTTTAAGCATGTTGCATCTTATCTTTGTTACTCTAGGTTTCATTATAAAAATTTGATAATAGTGACATTAAAGTTAGTATGATATGATTTTGTCAATGCAAATACTATGTGGTATGTTGTTGATGGATATCTCATTTGGCAGACCTGAAACATGCATATGAAAGTAGATATAGATGTTAAGTTGGTAGTCTTTTATGAAGGCAAAACATACAAATTAACTATGGTGATATTGAATTATCATTTTCTATAAATGTTATCATTGAATGTAGTAGACTAGTGCATTGTATGAAGTTATGGCATATAAGCTCGTGATGTATTACTCTATTGGTAATATTACCATGGTAAATATTTCTCTTGTTGGAAGCTTTTATATTGCATTATACTTTTAGATATGGATTTTTCATAAGTTATATGTTACTTTGTAGTAAATCAGAGCTACAAATTTTGTATGGTATTTTGTTATCCTTAAGAATCACCACTAGTTTTAGGATGGAAGGATTATATGGATCATTAAGAATGGCAGATATTAGATCAATTCTATGCATATAATTTTGATTGGCTTAGTGCTAAACTTGTTTAGTTATACCTTATCTTCCCAACTCAGACACTCTACCATCTTGCCAAGTTCGATATCCAATTCTAAGATGCATGGATACATGAAGGCTTAGATAGAAGAGTTTGTGGTTTTGTACCATGGTTGTGTAAATAGATTAGGGTAACAAACCTATGTTTCATGTTTAAACTCGTACATAAATGTGGGTTTTTGGTATTTTCATTTTATAAAATCCACATTATGTTTTGGAAATAGGTAATTATGTTGTCAAACTTCCATTTTATTTTTTGGTGATACTAACCCTAAGTGCATTCAAATTGAGATTCAACAATATTGATGCACTCTATCGTGAAATGCTTGGGTTGGTTTTAATCTTTTAAGAATAAAATTATTTTACTTTATTTTTGGTCCTCAACCTCTTTTTGAGATGAAGTAAGGTTTATATTACTCATCTTACATTAGAATTCTAATCTTGTAGATAATATTAGTGTAGTGGAATTTATTTTGTGAACGAGAAATGTTTCCTAGTATGTGGTTTGCTAGATACTCACTCCTTGAAAATGACTCACTTATACCTATCCATTTCATTTACACTTCATTGACTATTTCATTTAGCTATAATTTAATGACCTTTTTTTGAATATGATGGAATTATTATTTGAACATGCCTATGATATATTAAACTCTAGCATTTGTATACAAACCATTTGTGTGATCAAAGTTGAAGAACTCATAAACCTAGGTAAATCGATACTAATCGACTTTATATCTTTTCACGCAATGTGGTATAAATAGGGTTTGTGATTTATGTCTAAGTAGGAAAGAAGGTTTTCTTGGTTCTATTAAAAAAAATGGATAGTACTATATTATTAACATTCTTGTTGAAAAAATTACATCATTCATTTTTATTAAATTCTATGGTGCATAAGTAGATATAGGACAAGGAATTCTTGCAGTGAATTCTAAGCAAGTGTTGTATTTATTTACATCTTTATAGAAAATTAAAGTGTAGATTAGGGTTTTTAACCCACTATTATCAAACTATTGTCTCTCAACATTATTTTTAGTTAGTTGAAATTAGTGTCATCTGATTATGTAATGGAGAACTTTGAAAACTATACTCCTTGAAGATAAAATTCAACATGAGGAGAATGGGAGTGCTTGAGAATTTGCCTCATCCTATGTCACCATTAAACATACAATGATTCATCTATAGACTTGGATGCATAATTTGTCTTTCTTATTTTTCTTTTGTTAGTAGAAAGATTCTCATTTATTTGATCTACCTCCCTTTCCCTACTCTTTGAAACATGTACTTGTTCAATTCCAATCATTGATTTTAGTCCACTATTTACCTCAACAACATTACCTATTTTTGTATTAGTGGTATCGACAATAACTCAGACTCCCTCATTATCTTTTGTTTGACCAATATCAATCATGTCATTATATGAAGATGATAATAATGAGGTTAACGAAATAGACAATTAAAATAAATAATAGCAAAACTACTCAAAATGTTACTTCAAATAATAAACATTGTCACTATTTTACCAGTCGATTGAATGTTTTGGTGAAATAGTATCTTTCAATGTTCCTTATCCTCCTTGATTTTCACCTTCTTTCCAAATGGTGTGCTTCTAGATGGGCCTCTTAACCAATTTTGATAATGGGCCTTGTTCTTGGAAGATAATTAATTTTTCTGGTGTACTCAATGCTTTCTTAGCCTATTTTTCTTGTGATTTGAATATTTATTTTACTACTTTAGCTTTAACACTAGGGAAATGGTAATCTAAATCCATTGCCCTCTTGATTGTATTTTGTCCTAGGGTCTTTTCATATTCAACCCTACATTGGGTTTTAATGTTTGAAGGCGATAATTTTATTTGCTCCATGAAGAACACAACTAAAACCTCTTAGTGGCTACGTTCACAATCTTGTGAATGATTAATCAATTTAATTCATTATATTCTACAATATATAAATATCATAAACCAATAAAAACCAATAATTTACATACATTTATTCATATTCAATTACTATATTATCACATCCTCTAGAAAGTTGCAACTACAACATGTGAAAAAAATATATACCGCTGCCACATTATCACAAGATTTATATACTTTTGTTCATTTGGATACTTGCATGTTGAATGAGAATCTTGTTAGAAATCAAACCATCTGATAGTCCATAGTTTAGATCCTTGTGGTCTTGATCTTTATAATAGTATGGTTTCACCAACCTACATAAAATCCCTTTTTTTCTTATTTCATCCCAAATCATAATAAATTTATCTTTCTTATGCTTTCTTGATGGATGTTACTTGTCATAATCTTGTGATATTATTTAACTTTGTGAAGCATCTTCACAATACTTCAAACTCCATCATGGAGAGCACAATAAACAAGGTTGGCCATCATCTAAGGAGTAAGTTGTAAATGACAATTTTATCAAATAGTTCCATGTCAGGCTATGTGTTAGGTATATATTTTCATTTCATGTAAAACCAAATGAATAGTGTGACATGTAAGGTAACTTTTCCTCATTGATTCTATTAACATTATAGTTATTCATGACTATTAATTTATAACCTTCTAATTATGGGTTGACATCTATAATACACTAGTCAAACTAATCTTCCCATCATTTGTTTGTATCTCACTTAGGGTTTAGTTCCTACTAATCATGTAATACATTGTCAAGAAATAAGATAAAATAATGAAAACACCTGGTAAGGTAAAAATTAATTTTAAAAAATTAGTATTAAGGAACTTACATGGAAAAAGTTTGGCACCATTGAGTACAACTTATAAATAGTGTGGTAAGTATCACCATAAATTATAACATGTTTATTTGTAACCATGTGCATGTCTTTCTTTAGGACTATGCACCTTGGACATAATTCATTTCCCATAAATAAACGTTTATTATTGCATACTAGACTTTTTGTGGCCATGTAATCATGCATTCATAAAATTTCAAATTGACAACCCTATCATCAAACATCTTAATACCATTCTCATTAGAAAAATGTAATTGATTCATTATGTTATTTGGATCTTCAAAATCAGTAGCATAGGCTAAAATTTGTTTATACTCCTCCTTACCATCAATTTTTTCTAGGATTATATAAGAAATTAGACCATTAACTTGCAATAGCTCAAACAAAACCTCACACACCTAGCCACCTCTATCCTAATGAACACAAGAATCAATATAAATTTTGAAAGAAACTTCATCAACTCTTGATCTAGTTATTTTCTCATATGAATCAATAATAAAATATGCATATACATTTATGTCCTTAACTTTGACACCCATTATAACACTATTTGTTAGATCCTATCCCATATTTATTTCCTCAACTTATTTGGCCCACAACTTCATCTCTTCATAGACTGAGGTTGTTTTAACCCCATGAAGCACTCCTTGAGTGTTTATGCATTTAAAATACATCAAGGTATTATGGGACATTCTTGATTCAAAAAACACCAATGCTAAGATGCAAGGCTAAAAGTCACTATGGATCTCATCCATGATAATTGATCTAAGTTTTTCCATAAATTTATCAAAGTGCATAATCACTTATTCCATTGTAGAGATTTCATCATAATTTTAACTTATACAACACACCATTATACCAATAATGTAATTTTTATCCACATTATGAGTGTAATTCCTAGAGAACCATGACCCTATGTCCTTAAATAAGTCTTTTACCTCTATCATTTGATGATAATGCCATCCTGAATGTTTATTTAGGTTCATAAAGCCTTTCCTTAATCATTCATTTTGTCACTAACTTTTCTCTTTTTCATATCCTTCAAATACTTCAAGTACATTTTGTTTATCACATGCGACATTGGATCAACTACCTTAAATTTACACCGAAGGTTGAACAATTGGGGTAATCAGATTTTATTAGCTAACACAACGTGTATTATGATCTTTTGCATCTAAATGTGAATAAATTGTTACTTTATCTACACATTTTTTAAATAAAATTAGGCAATGAACTTACTTGAGAAAAACATCCATGGTTTTAGTTTGACAGTCTTTCATGAATGGATTATGATGGCCTACCATGTTAATGAATGGAGTTTGATTTCCTACCATCATGAATGGAGTTTGATGTCCTACCATGAATGGAATTTGATGGTCTACCATGTGGAATGGATTTTGATGTCTTGCCATGAAGGGAGTTTGATGACATGCCATGTTGAATGGAGTTTTATTGAAATTCACTTCAATCAAATTTAAAGGTTTCTCGCCATTAGGATGTTGAGAAACACTTCCAACCATTCTATTGGAAATTATTGATGATAGTGGAGTTCTAAAATTAGTAGTTGATATTTTTTATCAACATTATTTTCTTATTGATGGATAACACGATCACCATGGGAAACATGAGCATCCATGAAAACATAAAAAAACATGGGCAAAGAATCCTTTTCCTTTAGGTTGAGTGTATTTTAGTTGAATATTGCTTTGTGGGAATATGGGACGATGAAAAAATTTGGATTTAGGCCTTACTCTTCTTTGCAAAGAAATGTGTGATGCCTATTGGTTTGCTAAATCTTCCATTGTAGAGAAACTAAAAAAAAAAAGCCAACTATAATATAATTTAAATAAAAAACATATGAATGGGAAGGTAATTCAAAAGGGTAAAAATAGAATAATATAGTTTGCTTGTATTATAAAACTGACAAACATAACTGATAATATGCTTGTATTAGTTGATCGAAGAATATAAAGACATTCAATAGTGTATTTTAGGATTGAATGATTGGTGAACACAAATAAAAATGTACTTATATTAGCCAATTGACAAATTCTAAGAATATTGTACTTGTATTTGCTAACTAGTAAAATAATTGAGAATGTGCTTGTATCATCCTACAAATGAATATAAATGATTGTGCTTGCATTAATTGACTGACAAACATAAATGGAATTTTTTTTCTTCAACTCATGACTGAAAAATATTTGGTAAGATATTTTAGCAACATTTACCAGCATAGATCTGATGCATGTTGATAAGTGAGTGTGTTGAGTGAAGATATACTAATTGTGTGAAGTGATTAACTAACAATAAAGATAACTTAGAATTAAATTAAGATAAATATATTTTGTCTAAAACACCAAAAATGTAACTTACCTAGATGTTTAACCCTAAAATATATATTAAAAAATCTAGGGTTAAAGGGGATGGAGATATCCTTTGACACAAGGGTGATAAACTATCCCTATAGCATGTAAATTAATTACGAACTCAAATAAATAATATTCTAAATTTAAATACCGAGATATGCTAAAAATAATAAGTACAATTAATGTTTGATGTTGCAATAAATAAAAAATAATGGTACTTAGTTAGATTACAATGTACATGTGGATCTAATGTGGAATAAGTAAGAAATAGATTGGATTTAGGTTCTAAATCAGTCGTTAGATTTTGTAAATTTGACCTCTGTAACCTCAGACACTTGCATTGACCTAGGACGGTTCTGTCAATGTTTTTGTCTGAATTAGATGTAGGTGTCTAGTATAAAATACCTACTATATCTGGATGCAACTACTTGAAATGTTTTGGTTTCTATGTTGCCTTCACTCTAGTGCATTCAGATCTAACTCATGGATTATCACTCTTGTTGAATCATCAAAACCATAACTCTTCATCTTCATAATGACCTTAGAAAAAATGGGTTAGTGGGCTCATAGTGTCTAGCTAACCCTAAATACCCCTATATTAGTGGGTGTTGTCTACATAGACACTACTATGAAGAGGGACTCAAACTGATGTAATTATCCACTAATGTGTTGGATTATGTGCGCACAAAGGTGCAATATGTGGAAATCAAGTAAAATTATGACCTAGATTGTAACTTGGAAAATAGGACTCATGGCATGATCCTTCAGTAATTCATACATGTGTATGTGTTGTCCCTATGACTAATATGGAAATAGGAGAAAATAAAGAAGCTTATCTCACTTGAATTCTTGATTGAATGATTTTGGTACTTTACCTTGTGAGAGGTAGTAAATTGAATGAATGAGGATTGATCATGTATTTATACCAATCCTTTTGAGGAATATCATAAAATAAAAAACTTAGGCTGACTATTATGATACATTATAATTGAAAATTAGATGACTTTATGGCAATAGACACTTGCATTGTATTGGGACACTAGCATCAACATAGGCGTCTAACTAGGACATAAGTGTCTAAAAAGTAGGGAAAACTTGTATAGGTCCATAACTTGCAAAGATAAAAAATAGGTAGGTTTACAACATTTTGGGAAAGATAGAAAGCCTAGGTCATCAAATTGACATTGGTCGGACTAAGATATAAGCAATGAGCATAACAAGATAAAACATGCAAGCCTTTCAACAATGGGAAAGGTTTAGAACTGAGAGGAATAACCAAGGTATATATTTTCCATGCGTACAAGACTAAGTTGATATATAATTCAAAAAGTGTCTTCATTCCCCCCCCTTTAATTTAGTAATGAAATTACTAGTTTAAAGGAAAAGAAATGTGTATCTGGGCATGTATAACACACCTTATTTTTTAATGATCCTAACTTGAGTGATTTTATGGTGACTGACCTTAAACCAAGAGCATGCTATAATGTATAATTAGTGAATATAATATAAAATCTAACACATTGAAATGATTGAAATTAAAGATAACAAGGTTTAGGGGTACACCTATGTATCAATGCAATTGCCTTACCTTTTGGAAATTTGATTTGAAAATATGTATCATTATGATCCATTATAGCTGATATTAAGACACATAAATATGGAAAGTACATAAAAATAAAAATATTAGAGGACACGAGCCCCCAACCTTGGATAAAAAGGTGAGTTTTCATCTGTTAGTTGAGATTATCTCAACCGTGCAACCCAATCATACTTATAACCTAGTGAGCATGAGTGAACCAAGTCAACTCACACTATCAATCTGGTAAAGATGGATGATTTGATCAAGTCCAACTTATAAAATTGGTAAGATTGAGTTATTTGATCACCTCAACCTTCTTAAAAAGTGAACCAACTACTGTAGTAGATTGGATCAATAACAAACTGTAATAGTCCAACCTGGTGAGCTAAAATCTATAGAAGTATTTGAAATCTAAAAGTTGATTTGATTTTACAATTTAGATACTTTTTACATAGCATAAGCACCTTATGTATGTCTCATGTTGAAACCTAAGTATATAATGGTACCAATGTATATAATTCTACCAAAAAATGTGTATCTAAATCATATAACTATGAGATTTGGTCAATTTAAAAACAATGTAAGTGTGGAAAACATGTTTCAATAACATACCCACACTATAATCTAAAACTGAGAACTGGTATTGGTGTGGAGAATATGCTTCCAAAACATGCCCCCACTGTAAATTTGAAACTGTGACAAATGTGGAGAATGTGTTTCCAAAACATGCCCCCACTACAATTTAAATCTATGAAAAATATGGAAGCCATGTCTCTATGGCATGACCCCACAAAGATGCCCCCCTTTTGAGGTGAGGGGAAGTAGCAACTGGTAGTTAATTTACCTCAAAAAGATAAGATAACCATGTAAACTATGAATGTATCATATAGAATATAGGAGAAACATGTCGAGGTATATATCATCAAAGCACACAAAATGTGATCACATCAAAGCCTAAGATGCATGATATGGATCATGAAAATGTCTAGAGAGTAACAATACAATCTCAACAAGAAATCAAGAACACCCACAAGAGCACTCAATAACAAATAAAAAAACAGTGGTCTAAGGAGATCAAAAATAAGGGGCATGTTCAAATGTTGCACAATTCAAGGGACATGACTTAGTCAAATGTCCATAAAAATAAGCATGACATATTCAAATGTCCATACAACAAGAAATGACATATTCAAATGTCAAACAGGTAAACAAAGGCATGGGGGTTGTAAACAATGAAGCATATTCAAATGCTTAAATAATAAAGACAATAGTAAGACAAAACAATCAAGGAATTGAATTAATGAAAGCATAAGTAACTGATATAAACATAGAATACTAGCCCATATATCATATGTGTTAGTAAAAAATGTTAAGTACATAGTATATTAAGTACACTGTGAAAGATATAAGCATGGATAAAGGCATGTATAAGTACATAAGTTCAAACATGATAATGTAAAGTGATCATAGAATAATATAACATGGATGTATCATGATCAAAAAAGTGGATGCCCCCAATGTCCACATGACATGAGTAGAGGTAAGGCCCAACATTTGAAATTGGATAGATCATGTATTTATGTATTCTTGTATCACACTCAAAATATGTGTGAAACACATATGTATATAGAAATAGATGATATACTATCCGCTAACATGTAACTGAAAACATAGATGCCAAGGAACTCATAAAACATGGAAATGCTGCAAATATTTTTGAATTTTTGAATTTTTTGGTATTTTTGGAATATGTAACACCAAAAATAATATCCTATGGTCTCATCTGATGGATGCTTATAGTTATCTCCCCACTATGAACCTAGCGTAATAAACTGGTGGTACTACCAAAGGGCATGTATAGGTGCAATATTTGTCACTATAGTATATGTGATGTTTAATGTATGTATAATATGACTTTATGGTCATGAAGAAATAATAATATTAGGGGTTATTGGAACATATAAATGGTTTGTGTTTTATTTAGAATATTAGTAATAGGAACATGTGTAGGTGTTCTAGATATTTGAAAATGGTGTGAAGTAGAGGAGGATTCTGTGGAACCAACTATGGATATCTAATGCAATGGTATCTCAAGCACTAACCACCTAGTAAAGGGGATTTCATTTTTTACCATTTTTTGAAATATTAACCTTAGTATGTTTGATAACTAACTACTTGGATATAAGTTTCTCTTGTTCTAAAGGATGCTCATACAGAACTCCAAAAATATTAATTACCTAACTTCTATGCATGTATTTAACATACCCATACACTATAAAATGTACTAATCAAAGAGTATATATCTAAGGTCATTATAATAACATATCAAATACACCCATGGAAGTTATAACTGGGAAGGTAGTAACCACATGTGTGGGACACACCTGTAAAGGTAAGTCAATCTCACCAAGAACCTACTATGAGGTCCCATCAAATGCTCTAACTGATCTAGTCAAAGGATGTAAATCATAATTTGTATAACCCAAATGCATAAGTAATGTCATGTTGAAAATATTCTTGCTTGTAACATTATCAATCATTATACTACATATAGGCTAGTGATCAAGGTATGCTCAAATGAATAAAGAATGAAGATCTGAGTCATCATCCCTAGTCTCATTGTCATCAAAAGTAATAGAGGGTCTATGAACCATAGTAGGTGTATTTTGTGTATAGTTTCCAATAATACCATCCAATGGGTGATCATAATGTGATGGAATATGATGTGAATTATATTCTATTTGTACCTATGGATCCTTCTAAGAGTGGTCTTGTAAAGGATTTTTAAATATTTTTTACTTCTAGTGATCACTAGGCTGTAAACTTGATTCCTTTGAAGGATCATTAAATGTAATATTTTGATCATCAATGGGGTCTTCGATCTATACTTCAAGGTAAAAAAATTATTCAAAAAATTCTTAGGGCCTTGGTGATAGTTACAATAAGCATTCACATTGTACCCTTTGTGTAGAGGTATACTCATACCAACCTCTATAGGAAGAGGGAGAGATATAAGATGATACTCTACAAGCCATAGGAGTAATGAAGTGAGAGACTCAGGTAAGCATATAAACTATCTCCTTGGTGCATTAGATAAGATAAGATGATTAGGTTGATATAACAATACATTAATAATGGTGGTTGTTTCCTTTTTAGGCTCAGGAGGTTTTACCTTATAACTTTGTTTGATAGTAAACTAGGTATTGGATGTAGATGTAGTCAGTGTGTTTGATACATACTTAATCTTATTCAATGAAATAATATTAATTTCATGATCCTGAACAACATGGCATAAGTCATCAAAATATTTAAACTTTTTGAAAATAATGGACTCATGTAAAGGAGCAAGTAAACTTTGTTTGAAGATGTCTTGAAGATATTTATTTGCTATAAGATTGGTCATTTTTTCCAACAATGTCTTGTCTCTCAAGACATATGCATTGATATGTTCATTGGTTCATTGTTTGTTTTTTAAAATTTGGGTATATGAGACTTTTTTGATAATGTGAATAGAGAAGTGTCCCCAAAATTGATCTACAAGAGGTTTGAATGCCTTGATTGATTAGAGAGTTAAATCATAGAATCACCTCAAATTATAGTTCTTGAGGTTCCTTGGAAATAATATGGTCAAAAATTTAATCATTGGAGGCATAATCAAGGCATTACATAAAGAAGGAATGGAGATGTTTTTTAGGATCACCTTTGCCATCATAAAACATGAATTTAGGTGTAACAACACTATTTGGTAAAGGGTGCAAAGATATCTTAGGTGCAAGAGGATTATGAAACACATCTTGTGAATCAATAGCATGAGGAGACTTTAAAACCTTTTGTTTAATATTTGTAACCTTGTCCTCTAAGGCCTTTATAACTTGAAGGAGATTTTGAACTGTAGACACATTGGGATTCATATTAACACTCTGAGTAATCACCAAATGGGAAGTAAACATGGTTTGAGCACAAACATGCATTGAAACTGATATTTGAGTTGAAGCATTCATTAACCTCATGGTATATGCAAAAATATTAGTTTCAAGAAACAAAGTTTAGAAAACATAATCCATGGCTCTACTATATGTTGCTAGATTGATTGGAATGGAATCAGTTGTCGTACCTTCTAAAGATTCACCATCACTAGGTGAGGAAGCCTTATCCTTATCATGTTTACTTATTTCATCTCTTATAACATACAAAAAATGCATCCATTAAGCCTTTATTATTATTGAGATGAGTGACCAATGCTTCTTTATCTTCCATTTGCAATCAGGGTTTTTGATTAATATTTTTCATTGCTTATAAATGACAAATTTTAGAATTTAAACTAGAAAATTGACACCCTAACTGACTAAAAAACTTAAGAATAAAAAAAATACATTCACATGAATTGGGTTCCCCAAATTTTTAACTCTAAAATATAGATTAATAAATCTAGGGTTAAATGGGATAGAGCTAGACTAACACAAATGAGTGATAAACTCTCTCTATTGCAGGCTAATTACAAACTCAGATAAGTAATATTCTAAATTTAAATACTTAGATATACTAAAAATAGTAATTAGAACCAATGATTGATATTGCAATAAATAGAAAACAATGGTACTTACTTGGATTACAATGCACATGCAGATTTAATATGGAATAGGTTGGAACTAGACTAGATTTGGGTTCTAGATTAGTTGTTAGATTATGGAAATTTGACTTTTATGACCTCAAACACTTGCATTGACTTGGGATGATTGCATCGATGCTTATGTCTAACTTAGATGCAGGTGTTTAGTATAGAATACCTATTGTATCTAGATGCAACTACTTGGAATGTTATAGGTTATGTGTCACCTTCACTTTGGTACATTTAGATTTGGCTCATGGATTGTTACTCTTGTTGAATCATCAAAACCCTAGCTCTTCATCTTCATAGTAACCTTGAAAAAAATGGGTTAGTGGGCTCATGGTGTCAAGATAACCCTAAAGACCCCTCTACTAGTGGGTGTAATTGCCTACATAGACACTAATCTAAAGAGGGCCTTAGATTGATGTAGTTATCCTTTAATGTGTTGGAATGGGTGTGCACAAGGGTGCAATATGTGAAAAGCAAGCACAACAGTGACCTAGCTTTTAGCTTGGCAAATAAGATTCATGGCATGTTCATTCAATAATTCAGACCTGTATATATTTTGTACTTGTGATTGATATGGAAATAAAATAAAATAGGGAAGTTTTGCTCACTTGAATGCTTGATTGAATGCTTTTGGTACTTTGTATTATGAGAGGTAAGAAGTTGCTAGGTTAGGAATGAATGAGGATTGATCATGTATTTATACCAATCTTTTCAAAGAATATATTATAATAAAGCACTTAGGCAAACCATTGGAATATGTTAAAATTACAAATTGGATGACTTTAGGTCACTTAACACTTGTGTTATAACAAAACACTAGCATCAACATAGGCGTATGACTAGGACACAAGTGTCTAAAAAGTAGGAAAAATTGGTACAGGTTTAGAACTTGTAGAGACAATAAATAAGTAGGTTTACAATATTATGGGAAAGATAGAAGGCTTGGGTCATTAGAATGACATTGGTAGGACTTAAAGATAATAAATGAGTATAGAGAATTAGTGGATACAATCCTTCGACAGTTGGAAAGGTCTAGAATTGAGAGGATCAACCAAGGTTCATATTTGCCAAGTGTACAAGACTAAGGTACTATATAATTTAGAAATAGTGTCTACACTACCACATGTTAAAATTTAATTTTGAGTAGACATTATCATGTACACATAATTTAATAATCGGGTAAGTATCAAGTATGTATTAGGTAAATATAATGTAAGTATCGAGTGTCATCAGTGTATATCTAAAATATTAAAACATGTACCACATTCTAATTATATATTTAAATTTAATAACAAATTAACAAATTTTTTCCAAGTGTTTATTATCATTTATAAAATTTACTCTTTTATAATAAGATTTATGAATTCAAAACAAAATTATTATTATTATTTATTACTAAACTCAACTTTAACCCACTTCTAACTCAATATTAGTTGATAAGTTTAATATTTTCCAGTTGAGTGGGGTTATTTAATATGGAAAATGTAACATGTAAGATATTAAAAAAATGATAAAATTAAATGCTCCCCCAATAATAAAATGAATCCTTTGCAAATAATGTTCACAATAGGAGAACCATTACTCTTGGCTTATTTCTTATGCCATTGCTAAGTTTTTGCACCACTCATTGGATAACATCCTGTTAGGTTGTGGAGCTAAAAGCTTCACTGATGCAAACAGGGGAGGAGGTTGCTGAGTGTCACAGTCGTCAGCGTTGGTCAGGCCAACCGACGTCAGTCAGGTGGAGACAGGAAGCTGTCGACGATGATCAGAGATCAACCAACGTCGGTCACCCCTAGGCAGACAGGGACCGACGTCAGTCGCCTATGCAGTTTCAAACTGCGAGTTCTACGGACAGTTCGTTAACGAACTGGTTGTTTGCATGAAGAAGGCTAATTATAGTCTTGAGCTGCAGATCTAATTATTGTAATTAGGTGTCTAATTATTATTTGCATGAGATCTATATAATAGACTCATGGGTTGTATTGTAAACTAGTGCTAGAGAGTAAGAGAGCAAATATTAGCTCCTTCTGTGTGTGAAGAGAGCATGGTGTGTTCCTCCTAGTGCCACAGTACCAGGTGTGGGTGCTGGATTGGAGAATCAAAAGGATTCTTCATGTATGTAAGATCTTAGTCAGCAGGTGTGCAAGGCCACGTTTGGAGATCTACATGGTAAGTAAGATCATTGATCTGCAGGTGTATGTGTGTGCATGGTCTAGGTTTGTAGGTGTGCAAAACCAAGTTGATTTGTAGGTGGCAGCAAGATCAAGGTGACAGCAACACAACAGGGAGCAAGATCAGGCAGGATCTACTTGGAGTACGGTGTGTACTCAGTTGGAGAGCAATAGAGGAAGGCAAGGTAGTTCCTTCCAAAGTAAGATCATTTGAGTTGTAGGTTGTTGCAAGTTCATGGGAGATCTACTTGGAGTGTGTGGAGTACTCGGATGTGGAGTGCGTGGAGCACTTGTGTACTGGCAGTAGTGATACTGACTAGTGGTACTGGCAGTAGTGGATACTGACTGGTTGGAGGTGAACACCAACTCTGTGTTTGAGTTGTGTGTTGGGACCGTAAGAGAGAGAGTGAGCTCTTGAAGGTGAATTACTGAACACTTGGTGTGGGAAGCCTGTAAGGTGGGAAGAGTGTGGTGTCTCTTCATTTGTAATTCTTTTTTGGAAGAGTATTAATACAATTGGGTATTGTCTCTCATATTTTGTGTTGTTTCTGAATTCTAGTTACTTGTTACTTCTGGTTAATTCTGCATGTTTAGTTGCTTGGTAATCAATGGTGCTTCCTTGGGTTCCTAACAGTTGGTATCAGAGCATGTTTATTGTTCTCGATTCCTAACAGTTGGTATCAGAGCTAAGGTTGCAGGGAGTAGGTTTGTGTTTGATTACAGGTCACTCTCAAGGGTTTCTAATTGAGTGGGAGTATAGCAATGGCAGAATAAAGTAAGCTAAGAATGGAGGAATAGAAAAGCACGAATGGTCAATTACGGTGTTATGGAAAGAAAGAGCAGGTAAAGAGAAATTGTTGGTTGGTAGAAGATCAGCATGAAGGAACTGAAGAAGCAGATGTTGCATAAGATGCTCTGGGATGTTCCTTGGATAAAGTAGAATCTTTTCTTATAGATTTTATTGCCTCTTTCCATGTAGTTCAAAATAGAGTATTTTTCCTTGTTAAGGTCTTTGGAGACTTTGGAAAGATTTATTTAGGGGCTGGTGTGCCTTGCCAAAGAATTGGCAAAGGGGAAGTGAAGCTGAAATTGCAGGCGGCCAACACATGGGTGTTGAAGGAGGTCATGCAAGTCCCGGTCTTGAAGATGTGGTTAATTTCTTCAGGAAAGTTGGGTGGTGAGAGATGCACAAGAACTCTCATAGTGAATGCACTTGAATTAGCTGGTGGTAAGAAAGTAGGTATCATTTATCTATCTACTTATATTACTGATTCTTCTTCTGTTGCGAAGACGTGGCTTTGTAGGCTTGGTCACATGAGCAAGAAGGAGATGCATGTTCTTAAGCGAAAGACAGATGTGTTTGACAGACTTAAGAACTGGAAAGACTTGGTGTTTTTGGAGGAGATGACGGATAGAGATCAACGGATGGGACTGAGTAACTCTAAGCAGAGTGGTTTAGACAGGGTTTTGATCCATGGAGAGCTCACGGGTAAAAAGTCATCACTCACAGGTGAACACAGTTACCGGCATCGGTCAAGGGGAACCGATGTCGAACAGACAGGTGCCGATGTTGGTCATGTGCAGACCAGAGTTGGTGGTGTTGGGTAGGGTGGCTAACAGTGTCGGTCAGAGTACTGACATCGGTGACTAGGTAAGACTGACGTCGGTCATAAAACCAGCGTCAGCAGAAAGGACAATCGCATGGGAATCGATGTCGATTGGATGCAGATTGTGTGGTGATCGAGGTCAGTCACTGTAACAAATTTTAGGCAGACAACAAGCTGTCAAGGAGTCTCAAACGTCCATATAGAGGACTGAAAGGGTAAGTAAGCCTCAAATTCATTATTCCTCTTCTTTATACTCGTTGCTCACTACATAGCAGGAAGGATCTAGGAAACAGTGGGAGCATGGCATGAACAGGATACAGAACCAAACGGGAGATTTGGTAGGGTTTCCAGTCGGAAGAAAGCACTAAAAGATGAATGGATACCTTAGTTAAAGAATAGAGAGAATGGATACATGAGATGGAAGGCCAGGTCATATGGTCTTGTGGAAGCTCTAGGACAGTGGTACAAGTTTGATAGGTGGATGACAAAGCATGGCTTTAGTCAATGTCATTGTAACTACTGTGGTTTCTTTACCAGGTGGATGATGAGTCGCGACATCATCCTGTTACTGTATGTTGTGTGTTTGCTTTGATGCAGGGTTACACATAGAGGGTTTTTTTTGAGCTAAAGGTAAAGTTAGTTCAGAGATGTGTCATGAAGAATTTGAAGGAGCAAAATTCTTTGGCATAAGTGTGTTCTAGAGACATGGAGATCACAGGTTGATTTTGTCTCTGGATGATTGTGTGATACCGGTTAACACGCTGATGGTTGGACAGTTCACAGAACAGTGTCCTGATTCACATGATGAGGTTAAGTACATGCGTACTGGACCTGGGTTACCCACGCAGTGGGAGCTGTCAAAAAGTTTGGAGCTGATCTGAGAAAGAAGCACTGGAGGGCAGTTCAGTGGATTCTCAGGTATCTGAGAGGGACTAGCAGCAAGTTGACATGTTATGCAAGGTCAAGTTCTTTTCTACATGGGTTTGTAGATGCGGATGCGGCAGGTTACTTGGATGATAGGAGGTTCACCATAGGGGTTGTGGTGGTTGGTCTTCAAGTTTGAGCTTGAAGAGGGATACAAGCCAGAAAATAGATTAGACGGTGTACAGGTATAGGTACAGTGTAGTTGTTTATCTCCAAGTGGGAGATTGTTAGGTTGTGGAGCTAAAAGCTTCACTGATGCAAACAGGGGAGGAGGTTGTTGAGTGTCACAGTCACCGGCGTCAGTTAGGTGGAGACAGGAAGCTACTGATGACGGTCAGAGATCAGCCGACGTCGATCACCCCCAGGCAGACAAGGACCGACGTCAGTTGCCTGTGCGGTTCTGAACTGTGAGTTCTACAGATAGTTCATTAACGAACTGGTTGTTTGCATGAAGAAGGATAATTATAGTCTTGAGCTGTGGATCTAATTATTGTAATTAGGTGTCTAATTATTGTTTGCATGAGATCTATATAATAGACTCATGGGCTATATTTTAAACTAGTGCTAGAGAGTAAGAGAGCAAATATTAGCTCCTTCTGTGTGTGAAGAGAGCATGGTGTGTTCCTCCTAGTGCCACAGTACCAAGTGTGGGTGCTGGTTTGGAGAATTAGAAGGATTCTTCATGTATGTAGGATCTTGGTCAGCAAGTGTGCAAGGCCACGTTTGGAGATCTACATGGTAAGTAAGATCATTGATCTGCAGGTGTATGTGTGTGCATGGTCTAGGTTTGCAGGTGTGCAGAACCAAGTTGATTTGCAGGTGGCAGCAAGATCAAGGTGACAGCAACACAACAGAGAGCAAGATCAGGCAGGATCTACTTGGAGTACGGTGTGTACTCAGTTGGAGAGCAATAGAGGAAGGAAAGGTAGTTCCTTCCAAAGTAAGATCATTTGAGTTGCAGGTTGTTGCAAGTTCATGGGAGATCTACTTGGAGTGCATGGAGTACTCAGATGTGGAGTGCGTGGAGCACTTGTGTACTGGCAGTAGTGATACTGACTAGTGGTACTGGAAGTAGTGGATACTGACTGGTTGGAGGTGAACACCAACTCTGTGTTTGAGTTGTGTGTTGGGACCGTAAGAGAGAGAGTGAGCTCTTGAAGGTGAATTACTGAACACTTGGTGTGGGAAGCCTGTAAGGTGGGAAAAGTGTGGCGTCTCTTCATTTGTAATTCTTTTCTGGAAGAGTATTAATACAATTGGGTATTGTCTCTCATATTTTGTGTTGTTTCTAAATTCTAGTTACTTGTTACTTCTGGTTAATTTCGCATGTTTAGTTGCTTGGTAATCAATGGTGCTTCCTTGGGTTCCTAACACATCCAACTCATTCTTGGTTGAATTTTGACGCAATGTTTGGGTATTGTTCACAGAGAAGACTAGAACAAGGCTTTGATTTTATGGCACCTCAATTGGCTAGTTATTTAAGAAACCCAAATGTTGATTTGGAGTGGTTTGTCTCAATAACAATGGGTTCACGACTGACACGGGATTCATCATGGGGACATTCTGATTGAAATGGAGAATGGTTGTGAAGATGTGGCCCTACAAACAATTTTTTTTTATCATAGTGATAGCTTCAGCATAGTTTATTGGTACAATAGTTATTCCCACTATTCTCCTTACAAATACGATAGTCATGGGGTCAAGAGCATTTGTGTACACATCCATGGCTAGTGTTACAAACAACCTATACAAGGGCATGATTTGGACATATACCCACTGAAATATTGCATCAAATGTCATAATTGTTTCATTTGGTTCACTTTTGACAATGTGAAATTATTGATACAACACACTAAAGTTAATTACCTGGCCAAACTGGGCTAGGAAGGTGGTCTCAAATGTATCTTAATCATTGATGGAGTTCATGCCTAGGATAAGAAATTGATTTTAGGTGGCATCGTATAATGTGAACGAGAACAATCTATAGGTAACATCTTTGTATTCAAAAAATTAACAATTTCAAGGTTGATTTGAAAAGGGTTATGTGTTCCTTTATTTTTATACCTCCCTCAGGACTATACAAAGGGAGGTTTATCTAGGGTTCCTGGGTAAGTCATGTATAACATTGGAAACATTTATTGTTGTCCCTCCTACCCAATTAATAACCATGAGTAGAAGTGGATGGAGGTTAAGATCAGTTGGGGAATTTGGCTAGGTTCTTGATATTCATGGTCCTCTTTTGTAAGACATGGGTCTCCTATGTAATTCAAATGGCTAGAGTAAAATCATATCAAACTTAGAGGTGGACCTTTTCAAATGAGGTGGAAAATTCAGATCGTATCCTTGATCTAATGGCACATTATGATGTTGGTTATTTTGAATATAAATTTTATGGCCCTCCTTCTACTGATAGATAATGTTGATGTAAGCTTATATCCCACCCAATAGATAAAGAGTTTTCACCTTCTCGATTTAGGATCACAAAGATATGACCTAACGCAGTGTGTAGTTTTCCGTTCTCAAAACAAGTCATTGGTAGAATAATTTGGTTTGTGATGTGGCTTAATCCCCCTTAAAGTAAATCACCAATGTTTACCATAACTCATTGAAAAAAAAAACATGGATATTTTTAATGATGCGTAAATCTTAATATACAATAATCTAATTATAATAAACATAGTAAACGGGAGAAATGTAAAGCAGAAAAGAAGATTAAAGTTTCCACATAGTATTTATTTGTTAAATAAAACATTATGAGTGATATATTATAAAATACTAATGTCTAAAAAAATTTAGAATTTGTTCAAATTTGACTAGAAATAGTGCCAAAGTCTAAAAAAAAATATTTATGATTAAATTTACATACTTTCTTGACAAAATAATTACATGTAAAAAATAACACAATACATTTTTGTACAATAATTTTGTGGTAGCCATAAATTATTATCGAAATTATTAAACCATCAGATACATCTAACAAATGTTTATTTTTCTTGTGAATCATATTGCAAACCTTTTTAACTTGAAAAAAAATTACAACAAGACTTGTATTAAAATAGCAGCATTGTGGACTCAATATTGCAATATGGCTTCGAACTTGAATTTGACCATGTGTCATTGTCTTAAGGCTTCTCTTGACATTGTTTTATCATGGCTAATCATAATGTGACACGTGGTTTCCTTCTATTTATTCGATCTCGTAGAGTCCATCACGCTTCTAAGTTCGTTCTGCGTTCTGGGTCCACCAAATTTATATAATTTAAATAAATATAAAAAGGTCATGATCAAATATATAATAAAGCAAACATATTATAAATGGTGGGATACTTGGCTTTACAAAAGGCCTAAGTTTTAATATAAAATGAGGATGCAATAAACTTATACCAGGGAGATTATAAAAAGGGGCCGTGAAATTAATGGTGTTGAAATGGGATATAAATTTTTTCTTAATAAATAATTTTTATGGGAAGGTCGATCGTGAAATTTTGAAACCTTTTAATCTTTCAAAAAGTATTTTTTCTGATTTCTAGTTATAGGACCCTCAAAATATTTATTTTCATTATGAGCAATCTAGCGAGATTTTTTATGGTGCTAAGACTCTTTTGGATCCACCTAGAGATGGCTTGGACTAGATTCAAACTAAGGTGAATGATGCATGCAGCGTTGAAGGTTTAAAGCTCTGAGATATCCCTAGCAAATTTTACTTGGATAACTTAGAAGTTAAGATTTCAAACTCTTCTTAAAAAAGGATTTTTAAGAATTTTGCATCTAGGGATTCAATCTACAAATTTTTAAGAAGGATAAAAAAATTTCAAGTGCTACAACTTTGGATATTGGAGTCGTGGAAGGATTTTTATTTTCTTATTATTCATTTTGTTTCTAATGGCTTCTTCAGATCTTGTTTCAGTTTGATAAGGATGTAAATTTTGTCCTTCAATAAAGTCCCTCATTTCGAGGTTCTAGAAGCTTGTGTGTGTTCCCTTGGTCCCCTTTCTTTGTCCCTAAAGTTGAGAAGGTTTAAGAAATCCCACTAAGGGTATGTTTGTATCGACTACCAATGGTGTTTGATAATGAAGAAATGCTGAAAATAATGGTTGGTGTATTCAGGGTTTTTATCAGAGGGGAAATGGATAATGGAATGGATTGAAAATGTGGAAGGATATGCGTGAAAATTGATCCATAGAAATTCATTGCCCTTGTTGTTCAGATTGTGTCATATATTGGTTTGTAGATTCATAATTTGAATCATAAAGGTTTACCCTTTTGCTACATCCAATGACGTCAAATTAGACATAAGACATTTAGATGTTCCCTTGAGCATGTTATAAGCAAAAGGAAAAATCGTAGATTTTAAAGAAAAATAACAAGAAGCCCAACTTAGATTTCATTTGGTGGAACCATAGAAAAATGTTTTAGCAACTACATATCAAAGGCAATGCTGAAGTTTGTATCCTTGAAAAGATTATAGCATAGAAGCTGAGTATTCCCAGAGCACTCTTGTGGTTAACCCTCTTTCTTCTTTATGAAAATAATATTTGACAACACCTCATGTGGATAAACAAAGGCATAAGAATGAAGTGGTGGCCTCAAGTTTTGTGGATAAAATTATATGATCTATAGAAAAAGCATCAAATTTGGTATCAAAAGATTCCACTTCTACAACAAAGGTTAGGTTTGATAGCAAAAGTAACACCATCAGCGACAAAGGTGGTAGATTCCATATCAAATGCCTTAGCTTCGACCTTATAGGATTCTAGGGATACGACAATAGCTTCAAGTTTATTTTTATCTCCTTTGAGGTAAAACAATGCATTGGTTGATGATGTGTATGAGGACAATTTTGAGCAACAAGTTTCTTTGTCTATTTTGAAACCAGGGTTTCACAAACTCATTTAGTTTATTATTCCTCTCAAATTAAGAAGAGGTGTGGAATACAACATATGTTGGAGAGGCTAAAAATGGAGGCTTTGAATGCCATTGGTGATGGATTTCAAATTACTTTAAAATATGTTCTCTATTTAGGGTAAGAGAGCCATGAAAATGTTATCTTAATGGCATTGGTGTTCTATTTTAGGGTCATGCTTTAGAATAATTCTATTTTGTGGGATTTTCAAATTTTATTTAAATGATTGGTCGTGTTTTTTAAGTACTTTGTTAATACCAAATATCATGTTACTATTAATTTTATATGGCTATGATTTTTATAGTTATTTTTTGTTCTCAATCAAATGCACAAGAGACCCCAACCCCCATAATTACAAACCCCTGATGATCATAGTGATCAAAAACTGCTTTGCATCTGTTCCTCCAGAGGTGCATCAAAATAACATGTCTAACACTATCAACAATAACATTATCATGTGATCCAACCCCTAGACGAATCTCTTTCCATTTAGGCTTATGGTCAAAAATAGCAGGTAAATCATAAAACATCGAATTCCATTATTTTTCGCATGTTTATTATTCTCCCTGTTGGATGCCTTCCAAAAAAGGTTATGAGGACTTAATTAAACTTATTCGACAATTTCTTTGGGCCAAATGGGATGGTACTGCTGGTTTCATTTCCAAATCGTGGACTCATTGTATTCAGCCTAAAAATAAAGGTGGTTTGGGGTTCATAGATCCACAAACCCAACGGGTTTGTTTAGCAGCCAAATGGATTGTTAGAGTTGTTCAAGGTAATGAACTTTGAAAAATTCTTATTCAGAATAGAATCAACGTTGTTGCAGCAAAAGGTAAATGATAGTCAATAGCGTGGCTGAACAAAATTCTCCATGCTTCATTTTTTTGTGTGAAAGCTTCAACACCCTTACAATCTATTTGGAAAACCTGGCAATATATATGTCATTTTTTTAAATATGGAGGGATGATTCTTTGCATCATGGGTTCAATTTTTCCACTTCTTCTATTTGGTGGAACATGTCCGTTATCAAGGCCCTTGCCTTAAGCTATCCTAAACAGCGTTATTTTATTTTAAAAATGAATTTGTTTTTTGGGATTTTGCTACTTTAAACTGGTTACCATGGCAGTCTATTAAAATCTGTGTTGGTTTGAGCAATAAGTATAAACCATATTTGATTTTCCTTCAGTCTTTGGTGCCTCCAGAATTATCTATGAACTTTGTATGCCTGTTCAATGTAATTTTTAAAGATTGGATGTGGCTGGCTTCTTATCCTCTCCTCTTTTATCCTCTAAAAAATATATTTACAATTGCTTCCTGAAGTGCCTTTAAGGGTCTATTTGAATAGAAAATGGCATTGTAAATTCAGTGAGAAATATTGGACTAAATTTACAGTTCAAATTTGGAAATCAAATGCTGATTTTGATGCTCCGTTGATAGCGTGGAAGATACTACATTATAAACTGGCCATTGAGCACAGTGTAAAATGTATTATGATCCAACCTATTAGCTGATGTTCTAATTTGTTGCACTTAACACATATTTATTTCTATTCACACCTTCATCTACTCAATTATTTTCAAAAAAATAATAAATGATTCAATATGTAATGCTTCACCTAGTGGCCTCACTTTTATGCCAAAATTTTAAAATGCACGGCACACCCAATAATAGATATAATCTTTCACATTGGGCCTTCGAATATCTCCATAGGTGAAAGAGCTACCTCACATCTATATCTACAATGTTAAATATATTTATAAGTGTCACATTAAATAATTTTTCTCATGCCTCCACATTTTGACCATCATGCCAAATACATACTCCAACTACAAATTTGAATCACATTATTTCATTATTTTAGAAACCATATATTATTTTGTTATCGCATACTTCTAATTAAACTCATAGACTGAATATGATACTTGAAACTTGCACATCACTCTCAACCTTTCATAGAGCAATTGAAATCGATTCAATAGTGCCCTTGTGCTCTTTACTAAATCACATAATCAATCAGTAAAGATAATGCAATGGTGCTCTTCTCTATTCAAAATGTCTAAAAATTGTATGATAAACCCATATCTTTAATTTCTTACACATACCGCTCTAATACCAAATGTTCAAAATATTATATTCATATAATTTATTTTATTAAAACATGAAGGAATATTAATACAACACTATTAATAACTATGTATTCCCTTAGAAGATAAAATTCCATTAAAAAACTTCTTAAATGAGTATAATTAGCATAACAACCTATCTAATAATAAACATTTAGACTTGTTTCCTAATGATCCAGATTAAGGATTTACTTTGAAGGGCAATACACCAGATGCTAGGGATTAGTGTGCTATAATGAAGAGAAACTCTTCTCTAATGAATTAAAACAGATTTGCAAAAGAAATAACAAGATAATAAAATAGCTTCTAAAAAGAAATGAATCTCATATTTTTGAAGAGATATCTTTAAATTACAACATGGAAAATACTTGTCTTATAACTAAATAAAACTAATGATAGCAAATCATTTTAAAGTTAAAAATAACTAATAACATCCACTCAATGTGAATGGACACGTGAATAACAATTTTATTTAAAGCTAAATAAAAACAATAATATCCTTTCAACATATATAAGTATGTGAATATGACAACTTATAAGAATAAGACCTCTACTAGAAAAAGACTTAATAATAATACCTAGTTGCATTGGGACACCTTGTTGGGATCAATGTTTCTAGGTATCCTCCAATTTTATATTATAACACCTTTCAAAAAATATCAGCGTGCTAGCTATGATTTCACACCGTTAAAGTGGTGTAACGAAGTTTTCTGAGGTTTAAATTTTCTAATACTTACACCTATGTCTAGGTAATTTTATAAATGTATTTTCAATTGACAATATATCATGATTTTTGAAAATATAGACTCCCTAATATGACATAAATCAATTAATTATTAAAATAATTTTGTTGCAATCCTCCATTTATAAAGTTTATAATTAATATATTATTATTATTGAATAAATACGAGGTTATTTAAGGTTCCTAGTCAAAATAAAAAGTATTACAAGAAACAGGGACATAGGGCTTGAAACTAAAAGAGATTACACAAAGAGCCAGGGTAAACTGCCATAGCCAAGCAAGAACTAAAAGACCATACGACCAAAAGCCACAGGTAGATTAAACCACGAAACTTTCAACCACCCGAAAATTGACCATAGAGACAAAGCCATCAGTGAGTGGGAAAGTAGTCTAAGCGATTAACCGTTTTGCCTTTTTTTCTTTTTTACTTCCTGCCACATTTCTTATTCAGAGTTCACCACTACCAATTGCTTGTCATTAGTCTAGATTTATAAATTTATGTTTTCAAACAACTCTTTGTCTAAATATGAATTTTCAGATTCATGTCCTCTCTTCACGCCCCCTACTATCTTGTTTAAGGAAAAATTCTAGGCTTTTCCTTTTACCCTCTCCATTGATTCACCCTCTTTAGCAAAAACTACTTGTTCCTCTTTCTTGCCACCTCTTAACTCTGTATTCTCTTAAAAATTTGAATCCTCATAACAACCTTCAGCAACAACTGCCGGATCTGGGGTGCTTTATTTACTCGATGTTATCTTCTCCCCTTTTTCTTCCCTACTTTAAAATGCCCCTGGGGACAAGAAGCATAAAAATGACTAGGTAATTTGCAATTTTGGCATCTAAATGTTGTGTTCTCATAATCTAAAGTTTGACCATAAAGAAAATTTCCATACTTCAAAAAGATTTTCTTCAAAACCCCTTTGCTCAAATCAATCTTTACACAAATTCTAACAAATGTACATAGCCCTGTATTTATTCTCTCATTATCAACTTTTAAGAAAGATCACAAAGCATTACCTATTTTTTTGTAAGCCTCCTAGAAGTGCCAGGGTACGTTAAGTAGCCAAACCCACAATAGCATTTTTATTACTGAAAGAATGTTTGGATCAAACTTCGAAAACCAGGGGGTGATAAACAAACTCGTATTATGCCAAAATCAAGGACCTTTCAAGAGACATTTTTGATAATCCTCGTATTCACTAAAACGCATCACAAAAAAACCTTTAAAGCATTAAAAACTTTCACATTTCTTTGACCAAGTCTCATAGATCCATTGATATAAGGAATCGATTATGGCCACAAGCCATTGGATCTACAAATAACTGCGTACTGACTTAAAGAGTGGAAATAATTTGTCCACTTCCTCATTTACAATCTCCACAGAGGGGATCTCCTTCGCTTGTTCAACAATATACGCTTGAGGTGGAGAACGACACTTTGCAAAAATTGGTTTAGAAGCAACATTTCTGACCGCTTCTTTGAAAGTTGCAAGGTTGGGAGGAGAAGCTTGATTTAATCCTTCCACACCTCCCTGTAGTATTGAAGTCATGAAGATGAGTGAGTCTTTACCTAGATGATAAAAGGACAATCGAAGATGATCCTGTTATTCTTTGTCCTATTGACCAGACATTGAGACTCCATAGGGACACTTGAAGATACCTCCAGCCTCAGTTTTAAATCCTTCACATAATCTGTCTCTTTCACCCACGTGCAAATTGTTTTCCCTGAGAGAGATTTAACCAAGATTTGAAACCTTAGTTTGTCCTCCTTTGCACCTTGCTGAAAATCAGACTCTTCTTTAGTAATAAGAAATCCTATCATTTGTTCAAATGTTTTCTTCCATCTAGGCATTTCATCAAACACTTGACCTGCATCCATTCTAGAAACTGCCGTTGCATAAGATCCTCCTTGCTTCAGTCCCTGTGCTTTTCACCCAGGACTGAGTGAATCCTCTTGAATAGAGTGAATCATGATCTGATATTTTGTCCTATGTTCATTGCAAGTTTAATGCACAAACATTTTGTGAAACACTTTGACAACATCCAAAGCAGAATGACTATCTACAGGGAGCATGTTTGGAATGAGGTCATTATTATCACCATGCAAATGGATACCCCCTGCTATGGCAATGGTTAAACCAAAAGCATCACCCCTGTCCTGGCTTGGCATCTACATCCTTTCAACTAGATGATACATGACCACATGGCCGACAGAGATGGACTGCACATCCTCTTCTGTCGCACTAAAAAACCTAGTCGAGAAAAGGATGTCCTTGCACTTGTTGTGCCCTTGAACAAAGAAAAGGATGTCCACAGATTCAACTGTCCCTGCATCCTGGGGTTCGCCCAGCTGCCTCAGATCTAGGCTAACCATATGTTTGCCGCACATTTGTGCTAAATCTACCTCGATTTGGAAAAAGGAGACCGATGACCTCCTTTCCTCTGCCATTTTCCATAGCAAAGGCAGGGCCAATAGCTCTCTTCTCCCCTAAATCTCACGGACAAATCCCTCCACTTTTGCAGGTCAGCAAAAGAAATAGCTGCTATATCCTCATGTCTGCGCCTAGATGACTCCGCCGCTGTGAGAATGGATGCCACCACCGAGCGAAAAACCAGAGATGTGCCATCGCCAAAAACTGCCACATCGCCAACACCATCGCTTGCGATTAAGGTTCGCTGAGTCATTTTTATTTCTTCTGCCAATCCATCGTAGAAACTGAAATTTTTACCAAGCATCCCATAATTAATATATTATTATTTTGAAATAATGAATTTATTATATCATGCTTATTGGTGAAAAGAATATTGATTTAACATCACCATTATTATTATTATTTTATTTTATTTTAGAATATATATACAATTTTTCATAAAAAAGTTTTTTTTGTTATATTAATTATATTTATTTATTTTTATTGGTGGAGAAAAAAATTATTTAACATAAATAATTTTATTGATTAATTTTTTTCTCATTTTAAATACTTTGAAATTTTAAATATATATCTCAATAAAAAATATAACATTTATTACATAATTTATAATAATATATTTATAAATAATTAACATAAAACTATGTATAATAATATTTTAATACTTATAGACTAACTACAATATGCTCATTATCATTTCGCTATAGAACCCTCTATCATCACTTATTATTAAATAATTATACTAACCTATGTAGTATAGTCTAGCTATATACTACAAAGTTATTTGAAAAACACATTTGTGCAAAAGTAATTTAATAATGCTCATAATGTTCAAACACTTTTTTTTTAAAATTATTTGATTATATGAATCCTGTTAGCAAAATTAAAACGTTTAAAAAAAATATTGTATTTCAATTATTATAAAAAATGTCAAAGGATTTATCTTACAATCATTGTTTTCCATGAACATAATGTGGCATTTTGTGATTATTTTTTCTCCTCCTTTATGTATCTATATTTTGCATACATTTTGATCAATGAAATTTAAAATAATTATTATTTTACATGGGATTTCAAAATTAATAACAAAATATTTATATATATATATATATAATTATTATTTTATAATTTTTGTTTTTATTAAATTTTAGTTATGTTTATTGGTTAATTAAGTTTTATGTTTTAATAAGTTGATGTTTTTGATATATTGATTTATATATTAAAATATCATGTAAATTGATGATGTACATATATTAGCATACATATTTTAGATAATTGTATGTAAAAGATATGTAGATATATCTTTTTTGAGGTGTTTATATTAAATTTGTGACCTAAATAGAGTTGTACTTTGAGAATGATATAATTCAGTATCTTTTACATATATTTCTTTAAGATATGCATGCTAAGATTATTAAAAAATCAATTAAAATTTAATTTAATTCTTAAATAAGACATTATAAAATTACTTGAAAAATTATTCTAACTAGTTCAATGTTCCTTTGAGAGTAGATCACAATACTCTGAAGGCCTCTCAAACTGAAATTTATGTTGTGCTGATATTTTTTTGAAAATTATAACTTTCCTAAACTAAACCCTAACTCTTATCTAGTTTTCCTAAGTCAATATCAAGATTTGGCTCCCATTGAGAATAAATGGGCCCCATCGTGTCCAGGGCTTTAAACAAATGTAAAAACTTTTGTTGAATTTAATTCTTGGTTAGCCACTTTCTTTGGTGAGCAAACTACCTTACCTTAATTAATCAAAATAGGTTTTTTTTTTTTGTCTGGTATATTTTACTATTATATCTATAACCTGATCAATAGTGGTGTTAAATAATTAGGGTTTAACTCTATGACTTATAATTGTTTAACAATATTTGAAGTGTCTAGGAGAGGTGGAATAAATGACCAAAGAAGTTCCACATTGAACATTGGATGTAACCCAATATAAGGTGGTGAATTTATCTCAAATGTATTTGTGCTTGTTTGCTTGATGATAAGGCCCATATTAGAGAGGCTTGAGTTTCCTATATGGGCCTTTCAAATGTTATTTATTTGCAAATGTAGCAATACCTTATCACCAAAATAAAACCAATCACCAACATAAAACCAACAATGTCATCTATTTTGGTCATGGTGTTACTCATACTTAAAGCTATTTTTGTGCATAGTTTCATGCACCTGCTTTTGGATTTTTCATGGGAGAACTTGGAAAAGACTATGTTATGTGGAGCCATTAAGGGCTTTATTATAGCTATGTTGAATGCATGGATAACTATCATCCCATTTTCCTGGATGTTTTACTTTGTACATCTAAAGTAAATGCACCATCATATGGGTAACCACTTTTTTTATACGTTTCTAAATAAAAATAGATGGATTTGGTAAGCTTGGTGTCCATCATGGATCACAATCTAGACCAAAAAGTTCTAATAAACTTGATGTCCCTTATAAAAACATGGTATGTGGTAAGCTAAATTAGACCCATACATTCTCAAATAAAATCCTTGTAGTGTCTTCATATTTGATCCCCTTTGTATAAGGAATGAACACTTCCACCTTGGAAATTTTTTCAATCGCAACAAAGACACAACCATAACCATGCCTAGTCATAGGCAACCTTGGCATGAAATCCATAGAAACTAACTCCCAAGGTCGATCAAGAATTGGTAGAGGTATGTAGAGACCTTTGTTTTCATTTGTTGTTTTATCCAATTCACATGTTTTGAATGATCTAGTATACCTTCTCATGTCATTTTTAGAATATTGGCACTGTCCTTTCCACCCCAAAAATTCATGTTGACTATAGTGTGCCTCCCAAATTATATTATGTTACTCTACTATTATAACATATAGGTGTCCCAAGTAACATAGAATCCCTTCTTGTAGATGGTAGTCTATAACTTGTCGTCCCATATTTAGTGATTATTACATGGTGGAAAACTCACGATCACTATTATACAACATTGGCCATTATAAATTCTCATGGCCACATGAAAACCAAAAATATTGTTAGTGTTGCAGTTAGATGGAATATTAAACAATCCAAAAATTAATTAGAATAACCTTTATTATGTCAAATATTAAGTTGAAACTATTGCAAGTGGATAGACCACTTCTAATATTGATCATTTTGTAACTTTATATAGGAATGCATGAACTATAAAGGCTTGTGATATATATGGATGTTGCTCTTCATTCATAGAATGTAACGATCACATTTTATCCATGCATAGACAATGGAATAAAGTTATTTCTCATATGTAACATATGTGCATATTGTGTCTTTGAATGTTTCATTATGGTAGGTAATTGGATGCCTATTTTAGGTAATAAACTACACCAAACTTATATTATGAAGCTTCAGTTTTAATCTCAAAAGGTTGTTTCAAATCTAGTAAGGAAAGGACCGGTACTATTGAAAGTATCCCTTTTAACTCCATGAAATATTATTATTGTGATGTATTCCCAAAGACTTGGCCTTTACCCCCATTTGGTTACTTTGTTTATTGGCCACGTAAGACAAGAGAGTCCAAACATGAATTGACTGTAAAAATTAGCTAACCCCAAGAATATTTTAAGTTTTATAAGTATTGTTGGGGTTAACCATTTTACGATGATTCATTTATTTTCAATGTCAATGTGTAAACCATTCCTTGTCTACAATGTATCCTATATATTGTACACTTTTCAAAGTCAAATAACACTTATCCTTGTTAGCATATAATGCATGACTACATATGGTGTCAAGAGATTTTTGAACCTATTGTAGGTGCACATTTTAATGAAAATAAGGATGTCATTCAATTAAATAACCATAAAGGAGTCAATGAATATTCATAATACAATATTCATCATCCACATAAACATTGTATGTAAATTAGTCAAGTCGAAGGGCATGACTAACCATTCAAATAGGCCTTTTTTTGCACTTAAACATTATCTTTTAAATGCCATATGGCTCAATGTGTACTTAATGGTACCCTACCTTTAGATATATCTATGCATAACTTTTATTTCTTGATTTAAGATAGTATGTTATTAATGTGTGGGATTAAATACTTGTTCTTGATAGTGATGTTGTTAAGGGCCATGTATTTAATATAGAGCTGCCTTGTCCCATCCTTATTTCAATCTATCATGATTGGGTTTCCACAACATGATGTGTCAGCATAAATATGGACATTTCATATTATCTCTTATATTTATCACTTAATCTCATAATTTTACAACATTGATCACATGCATTTTGGTCCATCTTAAAGGGTATGCCTTAGATAAATTTAATGGGATGTATCACCTAGTAGTTTATGGGCACACCAAATGGTGTAGTGAAGACATCTATGTAATTTGTTAAGACCTATTACCCCTATTGTTATTATATATTCAAATTATGTATAGTATTCTATGTGGTTTTAATGACTTGTTGAGTGCTCTCTATCCTAATAAACATTCGAACAAACATTCCAATCTGACCAATCACATGCCTTGACTTTTTTATATTAATCAAGCCCATTGTATTCTTATGAAGAACCTTAAATTTCTCGTGGCATTGTTTTCCTATTGTGATGATGATGTTGCGAGTCTTGAATTGATATATTCCACCTTGTTTCCACATGTATAGATGCCGAATCAAAACATCATAAACCTCTAGGGGTGCCACATCACACAATGCCTCATTTTTTAATGGCTTGATTGTGTATGGAATAATACATTGTTGACTCACATGAATATATTTATCTTTATTCAACCATCAGATGGAGTAAAACTATGGGTGAGGTAAATTTTTAGACTCATGTTCCATATATTTTATACAAAGATTAAAAAGCTCACTCCTATTCTCCACTATGAAGTACAAATCTTTCCCTTGCACTCACACCATTGAATTAAAATGTTTTTTATTCCTTAGATGATGATGTTATAACATGCATTGTAACAACAGTGAAATAGGCATCCAAATTCATAATTTTATTACCCATGTTGGTAGGATGAAAGAAGATCTCATCATTGTCAGATGCTTGTATCTAAACAGATTCATATGCATTAGCAAAATAATTCATTTGTAAATTAAATTTATTTGTGAAGTTAAGTTGAAATATTCCACGATCAATTTTAATTAGATATTGATTTTTGTGGGCTTTTTACTCATGTATGTTTTTAGTCATTACCTAAATGACCTCTATGAGTTGTTAGTACCCAAATGATGTTTTCCTCATATATCATTGGTGATAATGATAAGGCACAAGGACCCACTTAAACATATCCATTGTAAGCATTCATTAGTCAGAATGAGGAATGGTGAATGTAATTCACCACTTTGGGCTTCCCACCCTCTAGCCTCTTTCCCTATTTGCAAGGCTTTTGGTGACTATAATGCCTAATAGATCACCCTTGTCTCATAATTATTACCAATGTTGAATCCCACATCAGTAATATTTATAAGATGAGGGTGATTTATTAGGCACTATAATCAACAAAATATTTGCCAATCTAAAAGTCTAAAGTGGTGAACTACATTCACCATTCCTACCCCTACTAAAAAATGTTTAGGGTGGAGGAGATAACTATATCCACTCTAATTTACATTAGTTAAAACCATTGTATCATTTTAAAATCAAATTAATAATAGTACATTGATTTAAAGTTAAACAAAACTAGTATCATTCACTCAACATGCATATGCACGTAAATAATTTTTTCATTTAGCGTTAAATAAAAATAATAATATTCATCATGTATTTAGGGAGAACAAAATCAAAAATATAAATATGCTCTAATATATTGAAATGGAGAAGACAATACTAGATCAAAAATACATGCAAATATGTTGCACCACAAAGTGGAGAAGGGCTATAAGCAGGTTTTGTTTATAAAAAGGGGGATCAAGGATATAATTAGAAATCCTATACAAGGAATTAATGAATACATACAACCTAGATAGGATAGGTAATAGAGGTTAACTAAAGTGATATAAATTCCATTAGGTGGTAAACAATAGGTATCTAAACTACATATTGTAACTAATAGGTATCTAATTAAGGAAATACTACATGCAAAGATAAAATAAGATAAAATAAGAATGGAGAGAATACAACAACATAATAATATAAAACATGCATATACATAAACAAAATAAAATAAAGACTTTAGGGATAAAGATACTTACCTTGTATTTATTTTTCATTGCAAAAATCCCACACCTTGGCTCAAGTGGCACTTCATGAGAGATGTTTTAGGTGGAGCTCAAAATGTAAATAAGAAGACATAGTATCCTCAATTGAGGACTCCATATACTAAGGTGTGCCTATCTAGTTTAGATTCTCTACTTAAGACTTGAAATATCTTGTGAAAACATAAGCTTCCACAACTTTAAGCTCCTATACTCTAATTCCTCTTCTTTTACTATAGGCAAGTTTTTTGCATAACTAGAGAAAAAAAAGTGTTTTATTTATATAAAAATGACATATGGAAGCCATATATATATATATATATATATATATATATATATATATATATATATATATATATATATATATATATATATATATATATATATATATATATATTCAAAAAGTGACCTATCAATAATGTTGATAGACTTGATCTGGATCGATATAGTATAATGATTTGGTGTAAAAATAAAAATACATCAAATACGACCAATATAATATAAAGTGCCCACATGAAAAAAAATGAATGTGTTAGCCATGGATGATATAATATAAAATAGAGGGAACATAACATAACTAACTCAACATGGGTGAGTTAATCAAGAAAAGACATGAAACTAGGAAAAAGAGGTGGAAAATAAGTAAAATAACACTGGAGGAGGCCTAAATGACTAGATAGAAATATGAGTGTAAACAAGTATATTAATCAATCATATGAAAATATATCATAAATTATAAAAATTTGACTCAACCCCAATCCCAGTGCAGTCTTTAGGACATGCACTCGATGACAAATATGCACTAATGATTCCTAAAAGAGAAACTATCAATAACATAAAAATATAAGTGTATACATGTACCCCACAAGAATCTCATCACATGTCATAATAGTGTAATGCAATATGGTTATTTGGGATAAAGCATAGTAATAAAAAATATAAAAGCAAGTGTTGAAAATAAATGATGATAAATGAAATATTTGAAAGTAACAAATACAAACATCAACTTACCTTTCCACTTAAATAGATTGCATGCAAATATCCGTAAAACTCTAAAAAAGATGGTAAAAAAATTAAATTTAGAAATTCATAATTGTTGAGGTTGAATTAGGTTCAGAATATCCAAATGAAAGGATAAAGAGAAAATTTGGAACAAATATCTACGAGGTAAAGGAAAAATAATGTCCAAACAACCCTAACAACAAAAATGGTAATCAAAATAAAATAAAAGTTAAAGTTAGAAATGGGATTAGGTATTCGTAAAGGGATGGATAAATTAGGTCTAGATGACTCAAAAAAAGGATAATAAAATATCAAGGCTGAAAAAATAAGATAAATAATATAACAATAAGAGAATTACCAAGAGAGCATCTCACAACAACTCAAATAGCTGATAAGAAACCTAGAGTAGATATAGTAAGATAAGTTGCAAAACAAAAGGGTTAGATAAAACCTTTAAATAATATTAGCCTAAAATATGGATTAAATATCTAACTAATTACAAGAAATGAGGAACATACATTTAACGAGGTATATCCATAAAAATAGAGTGTTAGTCTTGAAAGATTTCTTGAAGTTGAATTTATTTGTATTTAATGTGTGTAAGGTTTTCTTATTATTACATCATTGAGAGGGTAAGATGTTGAGAATGTGAAAGCGTCATTATATGTCCTCAAGTTTGAGGAAGGATGAGGATAGGCATCATAAGATGCCCCCAACTATGAATTGAGGTAATTATTTACATTGAAAGGTGACCCAAAGTTTTAGATAAGTTAAGTGTGGGCATCCCAAGATGCCCCAACATGTGAAGTGAGAAAAGGATGGACATCATAAGATGCCCCAACATGTGAGTCATAGTGAGTTAATGTAACATTGTGTTGGATATCCACCTCAAAATCAACGTATTGATTACCTTTATTATCATATTTTTATGTGAATTTATATCACAATAATGGCTTTGATGTCTACAAAAATTTATGGATCTTTGAGAGATGTTTTAAAACTTTATTAAGAGTATCAGACATTTTAAGGTAGTTATGATGCTCTACTCTAATTTGACTATATCATCTGGTTGATACCATTAGATTTTTTGTATTGTTTAGTTGTATTCTAACTAATATAGTTGTTATTGGTTGGTATATTTTGGTTAATACAATTATTTAAGTAAATAGGGATGATATAGTTACACATCTATATGGGACCTGATATGGTTGTATGAGTCTAGGTGGATCTGGAATATATCTAGGCCAATACAATTTTAATTAGAATGAGCAATGTTATGGCTAATATAGTTGTATTGAGTAAAATAATAATATTCTTATGATGTCAAGATAAATGATTGTATCGGCTTGGCTGGTACATTTGAAACATGGGAAAAAATATGAATTGTATTAGCTCATAGATACAATTGGAAACACAAAGAGATTTCAGAACTAACTCACCTTGACTGAGTCTATCAAAATTATCTTGTTTTGAAGATTCCAATTTTTTAAATGGGATAGGGACAATGATATGACCTATAGTGTAGGATTTAATAATTTTATAAGTTCTTGAGTGATTTTGGTCTGAAATTTAGTGTTAGGATGAGAATTTACATGAGCTATAATGCACTTTATGTTGTTCATGTGAACTAAGTGCTCTTTGTGAGTTAAGGAGTTATAAAAAATTGGTTTTATAGGGTGTGTTTTGATAGAATTTGGAATTTTATAAATCATCCACCTAGGATCTTCTAGAGGTGGAGTAGTGGGAGGGTGAAAAGTGATGAAATTATCCTCATCATTGCTTAAGGCAAGGTGAGGGTTGTCAAAGATGGAAATATTTTCTTTGGATAAGTGTAAAAAATGGTATGAGTACCAAAAATGGGAAGATCATATGTGGGATATTTAGTCATGCTAGGATTGTCTAAATAGGAAGATCATCATAGAGATTTTACAAATATTATAAATGCCATCCTTGGATCCTTAATCATGATAGGATCTTCATAAAATGGCATGCCATCATAGGGATATTTATACATGTTGTAAGTGCTATATGTGGGATCATTGATTATGCCAAGATTTTAATAAATAGGAAGATCATCCTATGGATTAATCCATGCTACAAGTGTCATTTATGGGATCCTTGATTATGCTATGATCTATTATCATAAATTTTAATACTCTAGTAAAAAAATTAAAATAATGTAATCATGCCTTGTCATAAACTATTGAATATATTTGAATTCTTACATGCGAAGGCCAACTTTAATGCTTGATTATTATCTTACATCTCTGATTGTGTGTCATATGTCGTATTTGATTATCTCTAATGTGTTGTAAAATATTTAGTGTTGTGCCTAGTTAAACAACAAATGAGTTTTTATGTTTTCAATACAATGCTCATCAAGCTAATATGCATGTTCAAATTTTGAAATGGTGACAATCAAGGTAACATAGTTGATCTACCCATCATAAATTATGACGTCACTTTGGTAGTAGCATGATTTTTGACTCTATAAACATGTTCATTTTCACAAACCTTGTCTTTGTTGATGCACATTTCAAAAATAAATCCTTGGTCAAGTGTCATATTCTTTAATACTCATGTGATAGTCTTTGACATTGTGAAAAATTTTGATAGGTCATTGATGTATTGAAAATAATATTTGATAATCCTATTAGAACTTATATCAAGTTCTAGTGCTTTTTTTATTTGACTTAGCCTATAATTATCATTTGACTATCAAATCCTAAATCAAAACATATTATTTTATAAGGTTATGGATCCAAATGTTGATCAAAGTGTTAGGTTGTGGAGCTAAAAGCTTCAACTGTTGCAAACATGGAGGAGGTTGTGTTGGGTGAATATTTTTTCGTCAACTAACTGATGACAAAATGGGTATATCAGCCACAACACAGGGAGATTTACACCACGAGGAGTGTGGGTTTACCATATCTAAATGAGGTAAATCTCTCCTCTCATCAAGGGGAGGTTCCCTATTAAATATTTATACGTGGGCTAGATGTATATAATTAAGCAAAAAATAACACATGTGGTGGTATCACAACATCTACTTCTCTTTTTTCAGAAGTAATGTATAAAGAACAAAAGAGGGAAATCCTAGTCCGCAGCTAACAACCTTCCTCTTCTTTCAGGAATGGTATCAAACATGGAGCAAAAAATCACCTGAAGTGACGAAGTTCACAAGAACACTCACGTAAGCACAAAGTCTTCCATAGTCTCCTTCACCAATTTGGAACAAGTACAACTGTAGAGTGAAGTGAAGCACAAAGTCTTCACCTGAAACTACAAAAGATAACTAAATCTCAAAGATAAAAGCAGCACAAAGTTTATCTTCTACCTTCCAGAAATGCCCTCAGATAATACTAACACACCCACTTTGCTTATTAAATCAGATAAATAAGATATTACTACGAAAAATGACATAAGAACTATTTCCTAAATAACACAGACAATCTCAACACAAAGTTTGAAATAACCTGCTTCTCATTCATTCAACAAAATATGATTTACAAATTTGAGCACAAAGTCTCAAAAGTTGCTTCAATTTCAGTAGAGTGTTTGCTATTAATTTTTCCAAGATTATTTACAAAATGAGGTCTCCACTATATATAGGGAGAAATCCTCAAAAACTAGAAAATACTAAAATATACAAAATATCTTGGTCAAAGATGACATCTTTGACTTTTAGATATTTTTCTGAAATATTTACATGTAATTACATATTATAAAATTGCATGTACTTTTCTCAAGACAAAAGTGCATAAGGAGAGAAGAAGAAAGAAGGAGAAAGAGTCTCGATTCTTGCCGCCAAACTTTTTCAGATGAGCATCAACTTCTTCAGAGAAACTTCAGTGACCTGAAAGAACTTATGTTGAAAGGACGCCGATGAAGAGGGATCCTTTAGAGAAACTGCAGCATGAATCATGATTGTGCAGTCAGGAGAAGAAAGTAGCAATCTGGGAGAACTGCACATTTGCTGGTCATGATCAGGGAAATGCGCTTGAAAGGGATGAGACGTGACCAGGTCCAAAAGCAAAAAAAAAGGGGAGCGGGCATGGAAAATAATTTTTTTCCAAAGATAGCAAAAATGAGGGAAAAATATGCAGTGGTGGCAAAATTTGCCACCTTTGAAGGAAAATATGCAGTGGTGGCAAAATTTGCCACCTTTGCAGGAAAATATGCAGTGGTGGCAAAATTTGCCACCTTTGCAGGAAAATAGGTGGTGGCAAAATTTGCCATCTTTGTAGAAAAATATGCATTGGTGGAAAAATTTGCCACCTTTGCAGAAAAATATGCAGTGGTGGCAAAATTTGCCACCTTTGCAAAAAAATATGCAGTGGTGGCAAAATTTGCCACCTTTGCATATTTGCTAAAAAAAATGCTAACTCATTGAAATTAATCAAAAATTTGGGCATTTTGATCACATTAAAAACATAATGAATTTCACATTTGCTGAGAAATATAACTAAGAAAGGTCGCAAACTTTTCAAAGATATCAGTTGACAAAACCTAAGATCAAGAGAAGCTTTCTTTGAAAGATGAACCTAGAGAGAAAACATGAAACGAACAAGTTCCGTAGGGGTTGTTCCAAAAATGAGCGCAACTAATTTTGGGAACAACAGCTGGCTCCTATTGGGGAACTACCTTCTATTACAAAAAGTAATTGAAGGGAGTAGAATCCAGAATCTCCAGTGCCTTAGAAGCGTGCCATTGGGCCACGGAGTCAAGCTACTAAAAAAGAAAGGCTCCAAAAATGAAAACAAAACAAAGCAAAAGACTATACAAATATACAGGTGAATTTATTTGGTACTTCAAGAATCGAAGCACCTCAGATGCTGCCCCTTTAGAGGCAGTGACGATGATGCTCTGTCCTGATAAACCAGCAAGAGGCCATTTTCTCCCCATAATTGATGATGTGTGAATGAAACTCTCCACCAAGAAAACAATTTCTTGTGCCTTTCCTTTTGTTTTCTCCTCTTGCCCCACAACAAGACTTGTCTTTTGATCCGAAAACCATGAATCTTTGTTTTCTTAGCGAAGAGTTCTTTTCCCTGATCATGATGCGCAACAGCATGGTCAGCTACCATAATTGGTTGCTCTTTTGGTTCTATTTGGCACCTGATTTGATTGTCCTCATTTGACACCCGCCACTGATTGGCACTATTAGGTCCACTTGTCATTGTTTCATCTGAACTAATTTTTTGGTTGGCATTGCAAGGGCTTTAACAGGATCTTCATGAACTTCTTCTATGGTCAGAAAATAATTACCCTTGCCTGAGGATTCAAACATAATCTGAGCCGCAAGAGATGATGTTTGGGTGACCACGTACTTTGCCTCTCTCTCAAGAAGCAACCTTTGCATCATGCCTTTCACAGGGATTCTTGCCTAGGATAAGTCCATGATCAATTCTCCTCTGACATCCTTGTAAAAGTTTTGTTCAAGCAGAATGCCATATGAAGTTGGGATGTCAGCTACCAAAATTGTCATCTTGATCCTCTTGTTAGGGAATGCTGCAAATGCAAATTGGGCATCTTTGATTTGTCCCAATAGTGGTACTTGTTTGTTCTCCATGGAGAAACATCTCCTAAAAGTTTTAGTCAATGTGAGACCAAGAGATTTTGCCACTTTAGCAGGCATGACGTTGTCAGATGCACCAGAATTGATGATGCAGTTGCTCAGCTTGTGACCGTTTATTAACAGGGAAACATAGAAAGGTTCTATTTTCTTGGGAGCAACTAGAGGAGTCACGACAAGATTATTCTGGGTAGATACATTCTTTGGGGGATCATGAGTTACCCTCATAATTTATTGTCCTGCAGGGATGGCTATACTTTTCACACATTCCGCTAACCTATCCAACTGTTCAAGATGGGCTTGTAGAAATTCAAATTCAGACATTTGAATTTTAGTCTTTTTGACATACTCAATTATGTCAAATGTCTGAATTGGACTAGGGACAGAGGATGGGAGTTCACTCTTTTGGTTTTTGGGATGGGGAGGGCTGGTTTGCGAAGTTGAAGTAGAGGGTGCAGGGATGCTTGGGGTACGTACCTTTTCAACAGCCACCAGGTCCTTTGGTTGAAAGGGCAGAGTGGTTCCCCGCTTGGCAATTGAAACTACTGGCTGAGGTTGCTCCTCTATTTTCTCTTTATCAGCTTGTCAGGCTGACTATTTTTGGGACCAGGTGAATATGGCATATGATCTCTCAGCTGCATTCCCCTCGCTTTTGGGTTCACCTAATAATTCAGGTAACTAATGATGGAATCACCAGCTAATTCTTCTTCTTGTGCTTTGAAGAGATTAGCATCATCATGTTGGTCCAACTCAAGTTGAAAAGGGGAAGCATGTTCCATTTCCAGATATCCAACCGCTGAGTTGGTTGGAGGTGCTTCAAGGGCAAGGTTCCTCTGTGGGGGAGGAAGACGATTTGGTTGCCCTTGATTCCTGGCGGCATTGCCTTGGTATGCTTGATTCTGAAATGTCCTCCTTGGCATATCTTGATTAGGAGAAGTAGACATAACTTGGGTCATCTATCTTCTAAGAGCTAGCATTTTATTTGCTAACTTTTGTACCATATGATCTGTAGTACCTGTAGAAGAGCTTTCAGCAGATGAAGAGAATCAATTTTTACTTGGGTCTTTTCTGATCTTACCCACCAAGATAAGATCATCTTCAATCTCAGTAGCCAAACTTTGATCCAACGCTAAATCCATAGGGCCAGCTCACCTTAATAGGAAACTTACTTCGGGAAGCTGCAAGTTGATGAAAAAGCACTTGAGATTTTTCGGTGTGGGTTGATCAACAGCTAGAATTCGGTTCTTTAACTTGTTGAATTTGGCTACGAAATCCCTCATGGGTTCTTAGGATTCTTTTTTCATTTGGGTTAGCTGGGCTAACAAAGCGTGTGCATCTTCAGCAGGTTTAAACCTAGCTTCAAATTTGGCTTTGAGTGTATCCCAATCAGTTACTGACCCAGCCTGCAAGTGATAGAACCAATCTGCAGTAGCACCTTGCAAAGTCTCCACAAAAAGTCTTACTGCCACATCCTCAAACTCTACACCAATTACACTGCATGCTATGGAGAAACCAGCAATATGCTCATCGGGATGAACCTTTCCATCTCCAAAAAACTTAGGAATTTTTTTCTATAACTACGAGGTAGTTCATGCAAGGGTGTAGTCAAGTTAAGGGGACCAAAGGAATTGCCCCATGGGCTTTGAGCCATTATGATAGGAGGATTAAATGGCGGGATAACAAACCTTGGTGGAGTGTTTATAGGCAGGCGGTGATTAATAGTGGAAAAAGAAGTTCTACCTTGCGTTGGTGACCTGACAAGGTTAGAAGGAAAACTCCTAGACCGTTGAAGAGAAGCTGGTGGAGGAAACAGATCAAAATTGCTCTACTGCACCAACTCAAACACGAGGTCAAAAACACCCTTAGATCTCTGGCTTCTTGTGTAGCGTGGAGTTTCCAAATTTTAAAATGAAAAAGGGACCGAAATTGCTTCAAGTTGAAGCTTGAGGCTTCAAAATGCACATTCTTTCCAACGGCTCTAGTTTTGTAGACCAGATAATATAACAGAGATGGAGGGAGATGGTAAGGCTATAATGATAATGGGTAAGACATGAAACGGAGTTGCCAGACTATGTAATGGATAAGGGTAGGGACTGCTTCAATCTGAAACTTGAGGTTTCATACTGCACATTCGAATCCCCAGTGGAGTCACCAAAAAGTTGTTGGGTGAATATTTTGTCGTCAACTAACTGATGACAAAATGGGTATATCAGCCACAACACAAGGATATTTACACCATGAGGAGTGTGGGTTTACCAGATCTGAATGAGGTAAATCTCTTCTCTCATCAAGGGGAGGTTCCCTATTAAATATTTATACACGGGCTAGATGTATATAATTAAGCAGAAAATAACACATGGGGTGGTATCACAACATCTACTTCTCTTTTTTCCAAAGTAATGTATAAAGAACAAAAGAGGGAAATCCTAGTCCATAGCTAACAACCTTCCTCTTCTTTCAGGAATGGTATCAAACGTGGAGCAGAAAATCACCTGAAGTGACGAAGTTCACAAGAACACTCACGTAAGCACAAAGTCTTCCATAGTCTCCTTCACTGATTTGGAACAAGTACAATTGTAGAGTGAAGTGAAGCACAAAGTCTTCCCCTAAAACTACAAAAGATAATTGAATCTCAAAGATAAAAGCAACACAAAGTCTATCTTCTACCTTTCAAAAATGCCCTCAGATAATACTAACACACCCACTTTGCTTATTAAATCAGATAAATAAGATATTACTAGGAAAAAAGACATAAGAACTATTTCTTAAATAACACAGACAATCTCAACACAAAGTCTAAAATAACCTGCTTCTCATTCATTCAACAAAATATGATTTACAAATTTGAGCACAAAGTCTCAAAAGTTGCTTCAATTTCACCAGAGTGTTTGCTATTAATTTTTCCAAGATTATTTACAAAATGAGGTCTCCACTATATATAGGGAGAAATCCTCAAAAACTAGAAAATACTAAAATATACAAAATATCTTGGTCAAAGATGACTCATCTTTGACTTTTAGATATTTTTTTGAAATATTTACATGTAATTACATATTATAAAATTGCATGTACTTTTCTCAAGACAAAAGTGCATAAGGAGAGAAGAATAAAGAAGGAGAAAGAGTCTCGATTCTTGCCGCCAGACTTCTTCAGATGAGCATCGACTTCTTCAGAAAAACTTCAGTGACCTGAAAGAACTTATGTTGAAAGGACACCGATGAAGAGGGATCCTTTAGAGAAACTGCAACATGAATCATGATTGTGCAGTTAGGAGAAGAAAGTAGCGATCTGGGAGAACTGCACATTTGCTGGTCATGATCAAGGAAATGCGCTTGAAAGGGATGAGATGTGAGTAGGTCCAAAAGTGAAAAAAAGGGGAGCGGGCATGGAAAATGAAAAATTTTCAAAGATAGCAAAAATGAGGAAAAAATATGCAGTGGTGGCAAAATTTACCACCTTTGCAGGAAAATATGCAGTGGTGGCAAAATTTGCCACCTTTGCAGGAAAATATGTAGTGGTGGCAAAATTTGCCACCTTTGTAGAAAAATATGCAGTGGTGGCAAAATTTGCCACCTTTGTAGAAAAATATGAAGTGGTGGCAAAATTTGCCACCTTTGCATATTTGCTAAAAAAATTGCTAACTCATTGAAATTAATCAAAAATTTGGGCATTCTGATCACATTAAAAACACAATGAATTTCACATTTGCTGAGAAATATAACTAAGAAAGGTTGCAAACTTTTCAAAGATATCAGCTGACAAAACCTGAGATCAAGAGAAACTTGCTTCAAAAGATGAACCTAGAGAGAAAACATGAAACAGACAAGTTTCATAGGGGTTGTTCCAAAAATGAGCACAGCTAATTTTGGGAACAACAGGTTGCTGAGTTCCAGGGAGATCAGTGTCGACAGAGTATAGTGCAGAGGGAAACCGACATCGACATGTGTGAACTGAAAGACAATCGGCATCGACAGAATGTTGGCCGACGTCGGTCACCTCCAGACAGACAGGGACCGATGTCAGTCGCTTGTGGTGGTTCCAGAACTGTTCATTGCATGGACAGTTAGTTTGTTGAACCGAGAGTTTGCATGTAAAGACTATCTTTGGTCTTGAGTTGCGAGTCTAATTATTGTAATTAAGAAAGTCTAATTATTGTAAGCATGAGATATATATAATAGACTCATGGGCTGTATTGTAAAAGTGTGCTAGAGAGTAAGAGAGCAAATATTAGCTCCTTAAGAGGGAAGATAGCAAGGTGTGTTCCTCCTAGTTCCAAAGGGGTGCTGAGTGTGTATGATCAGATAGAGTTGCAGGTTGTGCAAGTTCTGGTAGAAGATCCACCAGGGTACTGGTTGAAGAATCATGAGGACTTGGTGAGGCAAGGACAAGGGTTCTTCAGGGTGTAGAGATATCTACATGGTAAGTAAGGTCTATTGATTTGCAGGTGGTAGCAAGGAAAGGGAGATTTACTTGGAGTACGGTTGTGTACTTGGTGTACTGGCAGCGTTGTTACTGACTGGTGGAGGTGAACACCAACTCTGTATTTGAGTTGTGTGTTGGGACCGTAAGAGAGAGAGGGAAGAAGTCTTTGAGGTGTGGCAAGCCTTAGAGGTGGAAGAAGAAGTGGCATCTTCTTTATTTTATTTTCTTCTGAAGAGTATTTAATACAATTATGTATTGTCTCTCATATCCTGTGTTGTTTCATATTTCTAGTTACTTATTCATTCTAGTTAAATTTTGTGTTTAGTTGCTTACACAAGAGGTAATCATATATACTCTTATTGAGGAGTAAGATCTTGATAGTTGGTATCAGAGCTAGGATCACCAACCAGTGATACCAACCTGACAGTTGGTATCAGAGCTTTTGGTTGGGTTGACTAATAGGTGGTTCAGATCTGTTTAGTGTTTGTTGATTACAGGGTACTCACAGGAGTTTCTGATTGAGTGGAAGTATAGCAATGACAGAAGAAAGTAAGCTACGAATGGAGAAATTGAATAACACGAATGGTCAGATTGATGGAAAGAAAGAGTAGGTAAAAGAAGATTGTTGGTTGGTAGAAGATCAGCGTGTAGAAGTAGATGTTGCAGGTGTTGTTACACAGGTTGCTCTGGATAAAGTAGAATCTTGGTTTATAGATTCTGTTGCCTCTTTCCATGCAACTCGAAATAGAGCATCTTTTCAAGAGTATGTTCAGGGAGACTTTGGAGAGATTTATTTAAGAGTTGGTGAGCCTTGTCGGATTGTTGGCAAAGGGGAAGTGAAGCTAAAATTGTAGATAGATAACACACGGGTGTTGAATGAGGTCATGCAGGTATCAGTCTTGGAGATGAGTCTAATTTCTTCAGAAAAGTTGGGTGATGAGAGATGCACAGTAACTCTCATAGCGGATGCACTTGAATTAGATAGTGGTAAGAAAGTAGGTATCCTTTATCTATCTACATATATTATTGATTCACCTTCTGTTGCAAAGATGTGGCTTTATAGGCTTGGTCACATATGTAGGAGGGGAATGCATGTTCTTAAGCGAAAGACAGATATCTTTGATAAACTTAAGAATTGGAAAGCCTTGGTTTTCATGGAGGAGATGACAGACAGAGATCAACTGAGGGGACTGAATTATTCTGAGCAAGGCTGTGTTAATTTGAATAGGGTTTTGACCCAAAAGGAGCTCACAGGTAAAAAGTCATCACTCACAGGCGAACACAGGTACCAGCATCGGTTAGGGGGAACTGACGTCGAATAAATAGGCACTGACGTCGGTCATGTGCAGATCAATAGAGTCAGTGGTGTCAGGCAGTAGGAATTGACGTCGATCATACAGGAACTAACATTGGCAAAAGGTACACCGGCGTCGGTCAGGAAACTGATGTTGGTAGACAGGGTCAGTCGCAGGGAACCGATGTCGGTCGAGTGCAAATTGGGAGATGGCCGATATCGATCACTAGAATGGATGTTGGGCAAACATCAAGTTGTCAAGGAGTCTCAAATGCCCATATGGAGGTCAGAAAGAGTATGTGAACCTCATATTCATTGTTCACCTTCTTTATTTTATTTGTTGTTTACTGATGGTCAAGAACCAGGAAGATATGAAGAGGCAATGCAGGAAAAATCTAGAAATAGTGGGAGCTTGGCATGGATGAGGAGTATGAGTCCTTGGAGAAAAACCAAATAGGTGTTTTTTGGTGGAGTTGCTAGCTGGAAGAAAGCACTGAGAGACGAATGGATGTTCAAGATAAAGAAGAGTGGGAATGGACACGTGAGACAGAAGGCCAAGGTATATGGTCTTGAACAAGCTGTAGGACAGTGGTATAGGGTTGACAGGGGGATGACAAAGTAGGGCTTTAGTCAATGTCAGTGTAACTATTATGTTTGTCTTTACCAGGTGGATGATGAGTCACGACATTATCTTGTTATTGTATGTGGTGTGGTTGCTTGTTGCAGGGTTACACATGCAGGGAGTTTTTTGAGCTAAAGGTAAAGTTAGTTCAGAGGTATGTCATGAAGAATTTGGAGCAGCGAAATTCTTTGGCATAAGAGACATGAAAGATCAAAGGTTGATCTCTAGTTGGAGCTGATGTGAAGGAGGTGTTGGCAGGGGTTAATTTGTAGGATGCAGAACCGGTAAGCACACCAAGGGCTGGACAGTTCAAGCTAAACTTAGAACAATGTTTGAAATCACATGAGGTCGAGTGTAGACCTGAGTTTTCCCAAGCAGTGGGAGTTATCAGAGAGTTTGGAGCCAATTCTAGGAAGGTGGATTCTCAGGTATCTGAGAGGGACTAGAAACAGGTTAACATGTTATGCAGGGTCAAGGTCTTCACTACATGGAGTTGTAGGTATGGATGTGGCAGGTTACTTGGATGACAGGAGGTGCACCACAGGTTGTGTGGTGGTTGGTCTTCAGAATTGAGCTTGAAGAGGGATACAAGCTAGGAAATAAATTAGATGGTGTACAGGTACATGTACAGTTGTAGCTGTTTATCTCCAAGTGGGAGATTGTTAGGTTGTGGAGCTAAAAGCTTCAACTGTTGCAAACATGGAGGAGGTTGCTGAGTTCCAAGGAGACCGGTGTCGGCATAGTATAGTGCAAAGGGAAACCGACATCGACAGGTGTGAACTGAAAGACAACCAGCATTGGTAGAATGTCGGTCGACGTCGGTCACCTCCAGGCAGATAGGGACTGACGTCGGTCGCCTGTGGCGGTTCCAGAATTGTTCATTGCACGGATAGTTAGTTTGTTGAACTGAGAGTTTGCATGTAAAGACGATCTTTGGTCTTGAGTTGCGAGTCTAATTATTGTAATTAAGAAATTCTAATTATTGTAAGCATGAGATCTATATAATAGACTCATGGGCTGTATTGTAAAAGTGTGCTAGAGAGTAAGAGAGCAAATATTAGCTCCTTCAGAGGGAAGAGAGCAAGGTGTGTTCCTCCTAGTTCCAAAGGGGTGCTGAGTGTGTATGATCAGAGAGAGTTGCAGGTTGTGAAGGTTCTGGTAAAAGATCCACCGGGGTACTGGTTGAAGAATCATGAGGACTTGGTGAGGCAAAGACAAGGGTTCTTCAGGGTGTAGAGATATCTACATGGTAAGTAAGGTCTGTTGATTTGCAGGTGGCAGCAAGGAAAGGGAGATCTACTTGGAGTATGGTTGTGTACTTGGTGTATTGGCAGCGTTGTTACTGACTGGTGGAGGTGAACACCAACTTTATATTTGAGTTGTGTGTTGGGACCGTAAGAGAGAGAGGGAAGAAGTCCTTGAGGTGTGGCAAGCCTTAGAGGTGGAAGAAGAAGTGGCATCTTCTTTATTGCATTTTCTTCTGAAGAGTATTTAATACAATTGTGTATTGTCTCTCATATCCTGTGTTGTTTCATATTTCTAGTTACTTATTCATTCTGGTTAAATTCCGTGTTTAATTGCTTATACAAGAGGTAATCATATATACTCTTATTGAGGAGTAGGATCCTGACACAAAGTCATGTGCCACTTTGGGAAAACATTGTATAAATGGGTTGATTGAAATTCATTTATATGCCACTTTGGAAAGACATAACATAGTCACTTGGTTTAATTTTATATCAAATTAGATATATTATTTGATTCAATGGTCTTATATTAAATGTTTGATTTTAATATTGATATTTCTTTGGATCTTGTTGTGGCATCAAAAGGGATATTAGTCTTGTCATTTTAATATTTAGCTAACAATGTTTTAAACATAGAATTGGAAATTTGGTTGGTGTAAAAATTGAACATTGTTTAAATAAATATAGTGAGAAGGTTGGTAGTATCACTAGGTTTATCATTGTAAAGCCTAGGTACAGAATTTGGTGAAAACTTTGGATACTGTTATTGTTTGAAAATCATGAAGTGTGTTAAGACTTGGAAAGTAAACTCACATTGAATGTGGTCTTGAAATTAGGTATAAGCCTTTTTTTGTTTTCTTTTAGTGATTCACACTCTTAGGAAAGCTTATTAGTGGAAACATAGTTTTGTCAATTTTTAATTTGATCATTTATGTTGAAAATATATAGTCATTTCACCTTTATATGTAGTTTTGGATGCCATTTTTGAGCTAGTTGATATGGTTTATGAGCTTTTCAAGATAATTTAGAGTCCACACAGAGTTATGAAAGTGGTTTTATTCTCAAAATAAGAACTTTGTTTGTAGTCAAGGAACCTTGAAATAAATAGTGTATCTATTTTGTATTTCTCTATTCAAATTCTTTGACAAAGTGGGAATAATATACAAATATACTTTTTCCAAAAAAATTATCTTCTATTTTTTTTAATAATAACATTATAATATATTAGTGTTGTATTCGGTTCTTTTCATTCCATGGTTTTAATCTTAAAAGACTCTCTCTTCATTGGGTTTATTATGTGGATATTTTTATAACTTCCAACATGTGTACTTAGTGCAACACACACTTGCATTATTTCATAGCTTTACATAAAAATTAGACTTGGTATGGTATAATATCTTACTTAATAATTTCACATAGTATTTGGGTTTTATATAGTTTATTGCAAAAAATATGGAAATATGTTGTGAAATTTGTTTTGTTCATATAATATGGAAGAGTATCTCTTTGCATGTAGTCTTTCTTAAATACTTCAAATGTTTGTGTCTTTCAATATATATTTTTATGGGTCTTTGTCAACATCACAATATATGACTTACTTGTTTTGGTTGGTTTATAGAAAAATATATTAGAATATTTTAATTTTGAATGCATATAAATTTAGCTTTACTTAAAAAAATTGTTGAAATATTCATATTTTTTATTAGATGTGTGTAAAAAGTGAGGGTTTTGCAAAGGTCACACTTCCAAGAAGAGTGTTTTTAAATTAGGTCCCATAACCTTTAAATCAAAACAAAGAGGATTTTTTTAAGAGTAGGTCCCACAACTTATACATTAGAACAAAGAAGTACACCTAAATAGAACCAGGAAAAAGTACTCATCCAACACCTAGAATATTGTTAGACAAACTAGTGAAAGCTAAAACAATATCAAGACTTCCATAGAGTTTCCATATGTAACCCTCACTATCTACTTGCCAATGACTGAGCAAACCAAATAAACTAATATATAGTGAAGTTTCATTAGACAGTCAACAGAGAATAACTAACCTAGAGAAAAAATAATGGAGTAGTTATGAAGCAACAAACAACCATCAGATTATTCATATTCGTATTATTTGAAGGCAATTTGATAGTTTTCTGGAGATATTATGGGCTTTAAATGTTTAGGGTTCCAAATTTTATCATATAACTTGATTTGGTATTTTTGTCTAGGTATGATTTGAATAAATAAAGAAGAAATAAAAATAATAATTTGAAACCTCATGTAAATTATTTTGAGTCAACATGGAAGATGGTTTTTATTATTATTCGATTGATCTCTCACACTCAATTTACTCTGAATGTGCATGCATTTTAAAACTAAATAGTTTCTTATAGGTTTATATGCTTACAAATAGCATGTGAAAGAGAATATGCAAGTAATTGTTTCAAAATAATCTTGGATCAAGATTTGTAAATTATGATTGCATGCATTATATTAAATATGTGGTTTTAAATTCAGGACTCTTTTGATACAATAATCATTTTATTGTTAATATTTTGCAAAACCCTGGAGTGAAAATAGTTGATATATGCATGCATAGTTTTCCAAAAGTTCAAAGTGACATAAGTTGATATATTTTTCAAAATTTTCAATTGGATATAAAAAAATATAGAAGTGTGTATTTTTCATGCATTACAATTAATTGAAAATTTGCTTTCAAATAGTAATAAGGTCTTTTGAATGAGGATAAAATAGAATATTCTCTAATTTTTTGAAAGACTTAGTGACAAGAGTGGAAATTTGTTACTACATAATTTGATTCAATTTTTATGTTATCAATGAATAATTCAAAGGTTTCTTGCAAAAATATTTTTAGTTACAGTACTCTATGTTACTTGGTTTCAAACTAGTTTCCTGCCTTAGATAATATTCATATAGATGCTATTTCATATGGTATTTTAATGAGTTTGACCCATATAGATGTATTAAAATCTAGTAATATTTTCATAATTATTATGAATCTAAAGTAATTAAGTAAAAATATCTCATATAATTTTATTTTTCATTATATAGAGAAAATATGTCTAGTTGGAATCATGGATCTCACAATTCAGAAATAAATAAGGCATGGGGTAGAGGTACCCAACAACAAGATAATGAGTTACTTGATTAGGGTAATTATCAAGCTAGATATTTTAGGCCCAAAAGGGGTGCTAGAGTGCTTACACAAAGTTTCAATCATAACACTCATGTCCCCTTAAATTTTAATACTCATGATTGCTATCACTCTAAAGTGCACCTTTGTAAGAACGTGTGCATGTTCTCACTCTCATTGATATAATGGAAACCATAAAAAGTGTGAGACCTTGTATTGGAGAGAATATATAGATGAATGAATGATTATCTTTGTTACACTCACCAAATTCTCTCTAAACTATATAATTCTATGCTTTCTTGACTAAAAAAGGGTAGAAGGAGCCATGTTAAAGCTAAAAATAGAAATGAAAACTAAAAATTGAGGTGATGCACCAATGTTAAGGTCAATTATTACTATAAATAACACACTTTAGAATATAAATAACCTATATACATTCACTTCATATTTATACAATGTCTCTTGCATTAATATTTCACATAGAGGTCTAGACAAACACTCACACTAGCTTGGAAGGAATGAACAATGATTGAATTCACTTCTAGATTAGGTAGAAATCCGATTTAGAAAATTTATATGAACTAAAAGAGTTATTATTTACTTCATAAAGGTGAGATATTCAGACATAAACATATAAAAATTAGTCATTCACTACGTTACATCAATGAATATTAAGAAAACACTTTCATGAACAACTTTAAAATGGAGGAAAAATTAGCTCTTTATTACTTCAAATGTGAGGTAGTAAAAATTTTGATAGAGTTTTAGTGAAAAAAGGTATAATATACTAATAATAATTCAAAAAATAATGTACATATATAAATCAAAAAGAGAGAGAATACAAGAAGCTTCAAACTAGGATTGAGTCCCTATCTAGTCACTATTCACTTTTTACTTCAACCCCACTAACTGAAAACCAACTCAAACTTAAATTCCACAAAAATACAACATAGTATTTGAGTTTAAACATATTTTACTTCGAATATGGAATGGAAATGAGAGAGACAAGTTATTTTTAATTTTTGAAAATTCAAATATTCTTTCCTGTGTTTAAATAGTCTTTAACTTGAAGAGTCTTTGACTATCTTTAGTTAACTCCTTGTGGACAATTTGAAATATTTTTTATCTTCACTAAAATAATTTTTATATTTAATTCATATTTAATTTTGACTTAAGTTACCTTTATTTGTATCTTGGAGTTTGAATTGAGTTATCTTGACTTACAACTTGGATTTTGACTTAAGTTATCTCACATCTTACATGCATGTTTGACTTCTTGACTTTTCTAAATTTAACCCAAAGGGGGGTTTATTAGGAGAGAGATTTCATGTTGAACTTATAAGGAGTATTTTTATGAAATAGGGTCTTAAATATTAACTAATAATTCAACTCAACTTCTCCACTTTAGCATGTTTTGAGATCCACTTTTCTAGGGTTCCTTGAAGGCTTCTTGTAGTTGACTTGACTTCTCTAAATTTAGCTCAAATGGGGAATAGTAGAGAGAAAAGGTCATATTTATTTATTATATTATATTTTTAATGAAATATATCTGCTTATTATTCATTTTATGATGACAAATTTTCATACTTGTTCTTCTAGATATGCTCATCTTTTATAGTTTTGGCAAGTTTCTTGAATGCACTGTGAGAACCTAGAACTTAAAAAATTTGCATTATTTGATTATTTAATGAGTATAAATATTATTTTAAAATAATAAAAATGGTGTCATAGACATTAAAATTAATTTTTATCTCTAAAATCCATATACAATTCCAAAAAATGTCATTTTATGCTCTCTTGGAAAGAAACCCTGATTTTCTTCATGAATAGACCTATATTTTAGAATTGTATCTATCCTAAGGTATATTAAATAAATTATAAAAATTTAAACATTAAATTATATAAAAATAGACTTATATTTCAAATTTTATGAAATTTCATTTAATAAAACTCAAAATATGCACTTTTGGTGTTTCCTAGCTTGCATAATTTTATTTTTGAATGGTTGTAGGTCTAAGTTCTATTATTTTATTGAGTTTTATGAGGCCTAAAGACTTAATTATTTTTTAAATATAAAATTTAATAAACCTTCTCATCATTACAACCATTTTATGTTGTAAATCAATCTCTTAAACCTCTAAAAAATTATCTTTTCTAACTGTCTCTCTTGCTTACTTAAAACACTAATACCTATACCTTTAATTTTATTCAATTTTAACCTCAAAATTTTGATTAATAAAAATTTATAAAGGTTATTTATTCCTAATAATTTTTCAATTTTTTTAATTTTATATTAAATAACTCAAAAATATAATTATATCTCTTAAAACTGAGCCATTGGGATTTAAGAAGGGTTTGCGAGCACCTATTCTTATTAACAATTATTCATGAAATTAAGCCATTTTAAATTAAAACCAACACATGTAATATTGAGGAAATAGGTTCCCAAAAATCATATTAATACTTTTATAACCAACTCTTCTTCACTTTAATGTATCGAGTATTTGAAAATTGCTTCCACTAACTTGCAACTAGCTAGTTAGAGGAATAGAAGAAACCTCTATCAAAATTTGGACTTGTGAGTTATTATTGAGCATGATTTTAGAATGATTAAGGTTGTATTATATTTTCTATATATTTTTTAATATTAAATTCATGAATGGATCTTTCTCAAAAACTTGCACATAAACAACTTTGACCAATGTTGGCAAAATTATCAACATTCTTGACGACTTTGTTGGGATGTTTGCATGCTAAACACTCAAGATCAATAGATATATCCACTAAGATATGAATTTATTAAAATATCACTAAATATGAAACTAAAAATATCCTCAATAAACTACAACACTTGTGCATAAACACTTATTGAATTGAAAACTAAATCAACTACCAACTGAAAAATGTGCAAGATAGTACTTAGAGGAATGTGAAAACTAAAACTATTAACAAATGAAAATGTACATAAAAACACTTATATTAAATTTAAAATATAAAACTAATATGTAAAACATGACATTCCACTTGGATCAAAATAAAAACTTTTCAAGTCCTCTCCATGTGATTGACAAAGATGAAGAACAAAGTATTGTTTAAGTGTCATTTTGGTTGGATCAACTCTTTTCCTACTTGTCAAACTCTTTGACTTGTCTCAAAGTGAATTAAATAAAACAAACATATATCTAATATAAAAAAACTCATCATGTGGTTCAATACTCACCTTATGTTTCTCTTCAATACTAAGAAAACTTTTCAATATAACCACATTCTGATTTATAAGAATAACTATAATTTCAGCCTTTAGTGGCTCACTAGGATAATGTTCTTGGATTTATTTGATATATTTATATATTACATATTGATTGTCAAATTCTTAAAATTATTCAATATATTCATCAAAACCTTCTTGATCCTCAATTGTAGCTTCTTGAGGTTCACTATAAATCATTACATCTTTTGTATCTTTACTTATCTCATGTCCAGGACTATTACCTTGTGAAACCACTATTGTAATCTCACTAACTAATAACATATATTTTTTAGAACATCTTCATGATAGGCTTATTGAATCTCACTTATAGATGAAATACCATTTTTCTCTTTAATGTCTGCAACATTATCTTCTTATATGTCAAATTCAAAGCTCATTTAATCAACACAACTCTTGATCATCCTCTTTTGATAAATTTTATTATTCTCCTAAATGTTCTTCTTTTGCATTTTATACAATAGGTCTTCCTTCAAAAAGAGAGATGGTGGGAGAACAAGAGGTTCTATTTTGTGGCATAGGAATATAGGGCATTATGAGATACTATTGAATGGGCTTTGGGATTGAAGAGCCATTAAGAAGGATTTGAGATTTAGAAGTAATAGTTTCATTCAATATTTATTTGAAAGAAGGGAGATAAACTTTGTTAGTAATTATTCATGCTCTCTTTCCACTCAACAATCAACCTCTCACATTATCATATTATTTGATCTTCATACACAAGTTCAAATTGAGAATTAGATGAGGGGATTAAGAAAATTAGAAACTTTTTTGGTTTGGATTCAATAACTTTCTCCATATCTTGATTTTGGATTGGTATAGGAGGAGGCTCTTTATCAAGAGTAGGCATGACATAATCATGGGTTTGGTCTAAGAAGGTTTTCAAGATGGAATTGTCTTAGGATCTTGGTGAAGAGTGAGTAAATATTTCATAGGCATAGGATCTTTCATAAGATTATGATTCCTAAAACTTGGAATTTTAAAGCAATTAGACTCTCTTTAAATTTCAAGGGGTTCTAGTTCTTCTTGTTTCCTATTTGGGATTTTGGACTCAATTCTTTGTACTCTCATGGATAGTTGATGTATTTATTCTCTGGTAGCCTCATTTTATCTATTAAATGATTCAATCTCTTTCTAATGTATATATGATTGATATTAAATTTATTCTTCATTCCTATTGTATTATCATTCCTATCAATCTCCATACATTATCTCTCAAATTCAAGTTTGATCTCTTGCACACTTTTTTCAAGTTGATTGGAAAGAACATTATTTTACCAAGGCTGATTGGAAACATGATTAGGTGTGATATGAGGGTAAATATCATGAAAATACTGATATATTACTAATTTAGTACCACTTGAGGTTAAATCATAAATATTCTTAGCTTGATATGAAGGTACAAAAGCTACATTTTCATAAAATGAAGGATTGAAATACATACCAATTGATGTTCTTTAGGCACTTAGACTGATTAAAAAAACTATATATAAATTGGAGTCATCATATGTTGAGCACTTTAATAATGTCTTTGCTTCAAATTTCTAAAACCAACACCAATATTTATCAATAAAATGATACAATGTCTCACTAGACATGCTAAAACCTGTTATCACTTAGAAGTGTACCCTTGCAAGAATGTGTGTTTATTCTCAGTACCATTGATATAACTAAAAATATCCAAAATTTGAGAAATTTTATTGGATATAATATCCAAATGAAGAGTTGGTTTCCTTTTGTACACTTACCTATTTCTTTCTAAACTATCTAATTCTATGCTTTCTTGACTAGGAAAAGGGTAGAAGGAGCAATGTTAAAGCTACAAATAGAAATGAAAAATAAAAATTGGGGGGGATGCACCAATGTTAAGGTTAATTATGACTATAATTTACATAATTTTGAATATAAATAACCAATACACCTTCAATTTATCTTCATACAATGGTTCTTGCATTAGTATTTCACATAGAGGTCTGGACAAACACTCACACTAGCTTGGAAGGAACGAATAATGATTGAATTCACTTCTAAATTAGGTAGAAATTAGACTTATAAAATTTATATGACCTAAAAGAGTTATTATTTATTGAATAAATATGAGTTATTTATACATAAATATAAAAAAAAATTTATTCACTAAGTTACATCAATGAATATTAAGAACAATCTTCATGAAAACTTTGAAAATGAAAGAAAAATCAACTCTTTATTGCTTCAAAGGTGAGGTAGTAAAAATTTTGGTAGATTTTAAGTAATAAAAATACATAATATCCTTATAATCATTCAAAAATTAATGTACATAAATAAATCAAGAATAAAGAGAGAAGACAAGAAGTTCTAAACTAGGAATGAGTCCCTATCTAGTTATAGTTCCCTTTTTACTTCAACCCCACTAAATGAAAATCAAATCAAGCTTTAATTCCAAAAATACAACGTATAATTTGAGTTTAAACATATTTTTCTTGGAATATGGCATGAAAATGAGAGAGATAAGTTAGTATGAATTTTCGAAAAGTCAAATATTCTTGCATGTGTTTGAATAGTCTATAACTTGAAGAGATCTATGACTATCTTTAGTTAACTCCTTGTGGACAGTTTGAACTATTTTTTATTTTTGATTAACTCATTTTGATCTTTCATGCATATTTAATTTTTAATTTATTTACCTTTATTTGTATTTTAGAGTTTTAATTGAGATATCTTGACTTGCAACTTAGAGTTTGACTTCAGTTATCTCACTTGCATCTTTCATGCATGTTTGATTTCTTGACTTTTCTAAATTTAGCCAAAAGAAGGGAATAATAAGAGAGAGATTTAATTTTAAAATTATAAAGAATATTTAGCATGAAAATAGGGTCTCAAATATTAATCAAGACTTCGACTCAACTTCTCCACTTTTGCATGTTTTGAACTCCACTTTTCTAGGGCTCATTGAAGGCTTCTTATGACTTGAGTTCTGTAAATTTAGACCAAATGGGGCATAGTAGAGATATATTATACTAATTATTTATTATTTTATATTATTAATTAAATATATCTTATAATTATTCATTTTATGATTAAAATCACAACTTTTCATACTAGTTCTTCTGGATATACCCATCTTCTATGGTTTTAGTAAGTTTCTTGAATGCACAGTGAGAATTTGGAATGATAAGGGAAGGAATATAAATATTATTTTATAAAAATAAAAATGGTGGAATATACCTTAAAATAAATTTTCATCTCGAAAATCCATATACAACTCCAAAAAATGCCATTTTATGCTTTCTTGGAATCTAGAAACCCTGATTTTCTTCATGAATAGACCTATATTTTGGTATTTTGTCTTTTATCATATATAATATGTACATTAAACCAATTTTAAACCTTAAATGACATTAAAATAGACTTTCATGTCAAATTTCATGAGATTTTATTTAATAAAACTCAAAATATACACTTTTTGGTGTTTCTTAGCTTGCACAATTTCATTTTTGAATGCCTATAGGTCTAAATTTTGATATTTTATTGAGTTTTATTAGGAATAAACAACTAATTATTTTTTAATTAAACCATATCATAATTAAAACTATTTTATGTATGTAACCAATCTCTTAAACCTCTCAAAAATTATAGCTTTTATCTGTCTCTCTTACTTGCTTAAAACTTTGTTACTTGTACCTTTGCATTTATTAACTTTTTGAATAATTTTTTTTATTGAATAAAATGTATTAATGTAATTTATTCCACATTATATATCACATATATATTTTTTTTCAACAAGGAACTCAAAAATATAATTATATCTCTTAAAACTGAGTCATTGGGGTATAAAAAGGGTTTTAGAGCACTTGTTCTTATTAACAATTGTTCATGAAGTTAAACCATAGTGGTAAATGAAACCAATAAATTTAATATTAATAGAATATGGGATAAAAACTACCCCTAATACCATTCAAACCAAATCTTCTTCACCTTCATGTATTGAGCATTTAAAGATTGCCTTCACTAGCTTGCAACTAGTTAGTTAAAGGAATAAAATAAACTTCTATCAAAATTTAAACTTATGAGTTATTCCTTAGCATGGTTTTGTCCTGATTAAAGTTATATTATATTTTTATTAATTTTTTTAATCTTCACTCCATGAGTGGATCCTTCCTGAAAACCTACACATAAGCAACTTTGACTAATGGTGGTAAAATTGTCAGTATTTTGATTATGTTTCCTAAAGTTAATTTCAATTGTCATAGTAAGAGAGATTAAAATAGTTGTAATTTTTATTCTCACTGAATTTGACATGGTTTTTCAACCCCTTCCTCCTAAATTTTTACTGCACACAATGAAATGCATGTACATGTTAACTATATGCCACCAAAAGTTGGGATATCTCATTGCAATACCACTCAAGCACTTTTTTCCATTGTTCCAAATAATTTTTATTATTATATTCATAAAAACTCTATTGTCCCTTCATCCCCACCTTTGGTGACACATTTTATCAAAAGGACCAATTTAAAGGTGGATGATGAATTTAGAGGCATCACTAGATTGGAGTTGTGTGTAACAGCTCTTGAATATACTGAGTACAAAATAAATCATAGAGCACCTCAAATAGACTTGGTTTTAAATGATAATTAGTATTATGCTTGTTGATTAATATTTAAATTTTTATATTATGCTTATTTAAAAGTTTAGGTCAAATATATGCAACATAATGTACTTATTTTTTAGTGGTATTTTGTATGGATAATGGCTTATTTTGCAATAATTTTCATGTGAATCATGGCGGTTGTTCATTTGTTTTTTTTATGACACTTTTATTTTAAATAATTTAATCAATTTCAAAAAATAGGTGATTTTGATATGATTTTCAATATCAATTCAGTTATTAGTGTTGTTACTTTCAACAATAATGAATAATAGGTGTTGAAACTGTTGTTTTATCATTTCTTTGAGATAAAAATTAACCTTTAATATTTGAAGATTAATTAATGTATATTAGTCACTTACGATTACTTGACTCACTTATTGATTTGTAATTTTAATTAATTAAGTTGTTACAAGAGGGGCCTCCATCCGATAGAAAGTTGTTTTGTCTTACTAAAATATTATGTCTTAAGTCTCCATAAAATTCACTTTTAAACTTAAATAATTTCAGTTTATGTATCTATTTAAAAGGGTCTAATTAAATAGTTGACTTTAGTAAAGTAAGATAACTTTATTTTAAGTTAACTAAAGGTTAGATATAAATTATAATAATAACTAAATGTAAAATGACTACCTCAAAAGGATTTGGAGACATCATTCAAAGGGAGAAACACATATAGGTACAATAAATTTTCTAGTTCAACTTTTGTATTGTGTTTTCTCTTCTATGATAAATCTTTGATATTGAGTGCTACTTATAGGAAGACAAAAAAACATATTCTTTGACTGTGAAGTGTATTGCCTGGTATAGTTAGGTATATCTAGGTTGATTATTGAATTTATAAATTGATTATTTGAATATGGTCAAGATTCTTAACATTTTGATGATTTCATAATAATAGTCATATGTGTGGATTATATTTTTACTTTTCTAAATAATAAAGAATATTTATTAATTTGTACAATAGTATGTTGAGTTTTTATTGTTTATCATTTATAATCTTACAATTTCTGTAAATCAATTATGAATTTCATTGTTTCTCAATTAAAAAAGTCTTTTCAAATCTGAGTTCACTTATTGCATTCATCATGTTAATATATTTTATATGTTGTCTTTTGTTTAGTCTCTAGTTTATTTGTTATCATTCTTTGTTTTTATTTAATTAATTCTCTTTCTTTCTATTTATTTTAGTCTGCTTTCTTAGTTTAGATGTAACTTTAACTTTAATGACAAATTATCTTCTCATTCACTAATGCTATTTAAATTCTCTGATCTTTAATCTTTAATTAGTTTCTTTCTCTCACATGTTTAGTTTTGCCTTCGTTTTCTTATTTTATTTATTTATTTTTCTTTCTTTCTTGTTCTTGGTTGGTATCTATTTTCTACTTTCTTCTCACAAATCATACACAAAATCATATTAAGAATAATGAAGGTGATGATAATAAAATTTTCTCAAATAGAGAAATGTGATTTATTTATTTTCCTAGTCCTCTAAGAGATTTATCTTTCAATAGACTTTACTCTGTCAAATAGGATTGATAATATAAGATAATTTCTAAAATCTAATATCTAGTTGTTTGAATTTGAAAGCTTGATAATTACAATTTTATAATGACTCATTTAATTTTTAGGTTGTCATAATCTAATAAGATTTATGTTGAAAAACTTGTTAATATCTTTTACTTTAAATCATATTGATTCTATAAAATTTGATTAATTTTTGAATGTTCTTAAACTCTCTCATACTTAACATTTTAAATTACCCTTTTACACCTCTTGAACTAATTTGTAGCTTTAGGTCCTTACAATTATACTAGTACAATTTCACCTTGACCTTCATGACAAGAGAATGAGTAGATTAATTAATGTTACATTTTATACCATCAACAAATTTGATGATTCTATTGGGGACTATTTTTTGCTATTTCAAGAAATATTTTCACATCTTTTCTATTTTCAATTTTTTTATGATCATTACTAGAAATCCCCCTGTTATCCAATCTAATATTGATATTAGTGATGTACTAGTTGATATTACTTCTGATTTAACCCATTTTAGTTGGTATAATTATCCATAAAACTTGCAACATAAATTTTTGTTATTAAACATGAGGAAGAAGCCTTTGATATTGAATGTTACGTTATATTTTTACTCCAAAATCAAGTCCATATTTCCAAAAAAGCTAATGTATGAGATGTGAAAGATAAAAAAATTAGCCATAAATACTCAACCTCATATCAAATTTATTTATGATAAACCCCCTAAAGATTTATAACTTTATTTAAAATGACTCATCAAGAATTAAATAGAATTAGAGATGTCATACCTGGTTTGCAATAAAAAAAGGGAACATGTTGAATTAACTAATGATGAATCAAATTCTAATGTCAAAAATAAATAATTGGTTAATCATTGGATGCATGGTGATCCAATTGATATTGAAAATCATCCTACCAAACTCCATTCATTAAAAGTAGTAAATGTTCCTGAATTCTCATATAATTCAAAATAATTAGGGAAGATCATCTCAATTTTTTAAAATTAATTTGTGTGACTCTTGGTATTATTAATGAAAAATTCTTTCTTAAATTATTTTCTTAAATTTTATAAGGTAAATTCTATCAAGTTTTTATTAGTTTACCTGCTAAATTTATTTGTGAATGGAAAGATATCAAAGATTGGCTTGAATTTTGTTTTAGTAAACCTTAAGAATATCTAAAGATAGTTAATGAACTTGTGAATATATCTATTTATCCTAGTGAAACTATTTATAGTTCTATAACCAGATTTACCAATTTTATAGTTTTATAATTAGATTTACCAGACTTAGACAAAAAAATATAATTGATGTAAGACCTTATAAGAAGTCAGAAAGGTTGCACTATTGAGTACATTACCCCTAAATTATAAAATGGCATTGGAAGATAAATATATTTTAGAATATGATATCATAATTATGTTTTGTATTGAATATGAAAAGAAGTTTAAACACATTATTTTTAAAGATAGAGATTTTAATGATCTAACTTTTGACAATGTATAAAACTAAAGGCCATACATAATCTTGGAAATGACTTGATCATTATTAAGCGATAATTAAATGATAAATATATTTATTCAAGTAAAACATAAAATATTCATTAATATATAATTAACTTTCATTATTGTCATGTATGTGAAAAATATCATGATTTAGATACATGCATTGCTATTCAAAAATTTAAACATTTTATCCTAGGAAAAGATAGTATTTCTAATGACTTAAAAAATAATATAAAAATGTATAATCAAGAAAATAAATACTTACGGTGTCGAAAAAAAATAAAAATGATTACAAGCATATTCTTAAGGATGATTCTAATACAACAAAAGTTGACAATAATCAACATTCATATTATAAACCCCTACTTCAAGATGAAGGTAAAGTTGTAATGATAAATGGTATTATTATAGGTAGCCTAAATGATAACCCTTATCAAAGAAATACTTTACCTGCCAAGAAAAATAATGGGTAGTACCAACCAACTTATAGGCCCAGAACTTACCCTCAAGTTAATGTTAATGTTAAACCTTATAATATTATTAATTATTTAGATAATACTAAAATTATTTATTCTTTAATTCAATCTGTTGGTTTACATGATCAACTTGAACATATTAATGGAGCTATTATAAATCTGTATCATAATAACATTTTAGGTTTACAAAAATAAATAGATAACGAGAAAATTGGATATATGTTTTCTCAATACAATCATTTTCCTTCTGATTATATTTTTCCTTGTCATGTGTCTATGAAAATTGCTGAAAAAATCATTCCCAATTACATCCTTGACATATAATCAACTAAAAATATCATGCTTAAGTTCATTGTTGATCATTTATGAATCCCTTATAAACTAGACAATTGTAGACTTGGTGTTTTTGATTCATGTCAAACGAAAAGTTACAATAAGTTTTCTGACATAGTCATCAACATTACAAAAAATGAAAGGATTATATTCATTAGTAATGTGTAAGTTTTAGATATTCTTACTAATTATGTCTTGCTTTTATGAAGGGATTAGTTTAAAGCCATAAGCGTCTATGTTCAAAAATATATCACTTGGGTTTGTTGATAATTAAATAACTTTCATGAATAGATAAAATTAGAATGGAAATCCCATCGAACCCATTATGAATAAAATTGCTTTTGATGAAACTAAAATTGGAACATATGGAATTCTAAACTTGGATGAAGCAGATCAATAATATTCAAGAATAGTTTCTAAGGAAACAATTTGGTCTCTATTTTTCTATGGCATGTGTTTTCAACATGGTAGTGGTGATGATGTTAATTTAATCTTTCTTGTATGAAGAAAATTCAAGTATGTTTATTAATTATATTTTTAAAATACCAACAATATTATTAAATTTGAAGTTTTATATCTTGGTCTTGAAAAGCTATTGAATTAAATATTAAACACTTAGAATCTTTTTGGTGAAAGTTAGAAAATTTTATAAGACTAATCAATCACATTTTCAGAAATATACTTATAATATTTGATCACTTATATAAAATTTCAAAGCATTCAATATCTCATTTATCCCTAGGGAATTTAACATTCACACTGATAAACTAGTTGTTTATGCATCTAATCAAACCTTAAGTGATGTATAACCTATTGTTGATTATACCTTTTCTGAAGTTTTCAGACCCAAGATTCTATATTTTTAGAATATTTAGTTTGTTTTCAATTGTGATGAACATATCAATAGTTTTATAAAGGGTAATTAATTTGATCATAAAAATTATGTTTTATATTATGATGATTACTTGTATCTTAGCAATAATAAATTACCTCCTTGTTTGGTAAGCCTAAAATCATTTTTTTCTCCATATGATCAACCTAAAACTTTCATAACTAAAGAATATTCAAGGAGAGTGTTTCAGTGAATTTTAGCTTATATTTCAAAAAAAAGGAAGAAACTAAGTATGGGCGTGGTTGAAAAACCTATTTTATTATGCATGCATTTGAATTAAATGATTGTGAAGAACTCATATTTGGCTTGGGAGGATGACCTGCAAATAAAAAATCATTAAAGAAAATGGTTGGTTAGATAGATAGTTGAGTGGATTGCCTAGCATTAATTGGATCCCAAAAGCAAGAGCTTTCTTGGGGGCTGCCAATCCACATATTTTAAAAAATTAAGTTTAAAAATAGAATTATAAAGTACTTGCATCAATAATAAAATTGAACACAAGAAATGATTGATTAATAAATAGATTATAAATGTCTAATATAACAATAAATAAGTCAACACTAGTGTTAAATGGCTTGGATCTATTTCAAAAAATCAGGTAAAGTTCTTTGAATGGGCAGGGACACAAAAAATTAGATTTGGCTGAGGGTAAGTAGGTGTAAATAGCTTGCTATTATTTCCTAACACAATGACCATCAGTGGTTAAGGTGATTATCGATGGTTGATGTGACTGTCAGCTGTTGGGAAGACCACTGATGGTTGAGACAACCATCAATGGTTACCATGTATAGGTCTGGGTTGGTAAATGGTCATATTAATAGGATCACAAATTTGAATTTTGAGAGATGGGTTGGTGCTGGGATAAGTGAGAAAGGAAAATAAAGTAATTGAATAATGGAAAAAAAATACTTAGCTTGCATAAGGCTAATTAAGTGGGTGTTTGAGGTGGTTGACTCATTGGTGGAGTCTGACATGATTTTGGTAGAGTAACGCTACTTGATGCTTTGGTGGAGTGGCAAGCTTTCTAATGTAATGGTTGGATCACTAGATTGCTAATGATGATGATGATTGACTTGAAAAACAAAAAAAATATATATGCACAAGCTCTTGACAATAATTATAGATGGTTTTCACCTCTTTGCTCCTCTCTTCTTATAGGCAAGGAAGGAAAGGTGCAACAAGATGTTAATTGGGCTTTCTAATTTTAACTTGCACATGCAATGGCTTACACATGGATTTAAACAAGTTATATTTAGAAAAGCAAGGTGGATGGTTTACATGTTGCTAGTTGAGGAGGTGCATCTTAATAGTCGATGGTCATCTTGACCATTGACAATCGAGGGCCAAAGAAAAGAATGGTTAAAAGGGTAGGTTAAGCTAGTTGGTCAAACTAACTTTGGTTAGGCTTGGTTGGGGGTTGAAGGGTTAGATTGGTTCCAAGGGGGTCCAGGGGAATTTCAACAATAGGAATCATGATGTGAAAATTTCTAGTGTCTAAATTTTTCCCCTTTTTCCTATGTGGCTTTGAATCAACAAGCTGCAAAACAAAAATGGATTGTTGGTCAAAGGTCATGGTCCTTGATTATGGGAGGAGATGTTCCCCCTTAAACTGGGAGTCGATGAGGTAAAATAGAATTAGGTGTGGGTTTGATAAGGTGAATGAAGGTGATGACGAAGGTGGATGTCATGAAGGTGGGCACTAAAGTACAAACAACTACATAAAGTGTAATAGAAAGTGTGATAGTCAAGATCACGTATTGACTAGGCTATCAAGTTAAAATAAAGGTTGATACTAGAAGGACAAGTGACAAGTGGACCATGTGACCAAATTTAGGTATGGTAGCTAGGTACACTCATAAATGCAAGTCTCCTAAGCAATGGTTGTGTTTTGGTGGGTATCCAAAGCATGAAGTGATCCTAGTAAAAACACAAACTAGTCAAATATCATGGGTATCCAAGGTAGGAAGTACTCCTAAGAAGACACAAGCAAGTCTGGTATGCATTAGGTGGCACAAGTACAAAAGTGTCAACATGGCAATGTTATCACTGTGGTTAAAGGACCAGGCAAAAGACATTAAAAAATGCATGCTAGTTGGGATGAAATAGACCAATGATGAGATGATGAGGTGGTTAGTTTGGATGGAGAAGGTAGTCTCCCTAGGTGGGTGATTTGATTCTATCTAAAAATGGGTTGCCCAAGGTGTTGGGTGAATATTTTGTCATCAATTAACTGATGAGCAAAATAGGTATCTTCAACCACAACATAGGGAGATTGATCAGCCAAATGTGTAGGTTTACCACATCAAAAGGGGACAAATCTCTCCTCTCATAAAGTGGAGGTTCCCTATAAATATGAGGAGCTATATACTATATATATAAGTAGAAAGTAATACTCAAGGGTAGGATAACACCATCCATCTCTCTTTTTTTCAGAGATGATGTTCACAAACAAAGGAGAAAATCTTGGTGAAAACACTGAAGGCACTTCTCTTCTTTCAGAAGTGATCTCACAAGACACAACATGATTTCTTTTAGGTAGGTAGCAAGTAACTGGTAATAGGGGGTGTAGTAACCAACAGACTGAGATGTAACACAAAGTCTCCACCTCAACTACCCAAGAGTGAAATACAAAGGACAATGAGGGCACAAAGTCATCCCAAGGTCCTTTACATAAAAACATAAAACATACAAACACACTAAAGGCAATTGTGGGGGCACAAAGCCTCTCCATAGTTGGCTTCAAGACACCTTCCTAATTACTTCCACTAGTTCTACTTATTTCATTAAAATGGACAATAACACATTTAGGAAATAGACATAAGAACAATCCCCTAAATGACACAAGCTATAATAGCACAAAGTCTGAAAGTAACCTACTTTCTCATTTAAACAAAGAAATATGATCAACAATCTGAGCTCAAAGTCTCAGTAATCACCTTTTAATTTTGGCAGAGTTTTGCTTCTATAATGAAAAAGTCTCCCTTGCCAAAAGTAAGAGAATACAATATATAGTATTCAAGATAGGCTTGGCACTTTGTTCTATGGAATTGCCCATGCTGCATTCAATGCCTTGAATGCATTTTTAGTTTTGTCAAAGAGGACCATGCTGGAACAGGGTGGCCACCTTAACTATGGCATGTTAATTCATCTCAAATGTCTTCTCCTGGGCCTGAGTCATTTGGTCTATCACCTGATGTCTGCACAGATATCCACCTCACCTTTACTCTAAGGGAGACAAATAGGTCATGCCTTCAATGTTTTCAAGTTCAAATATCTACTTGGTGGACTATTCCACTTACTAGAATAACTCGTACATATATTTTTAGTCTTTCCCTCTTTCTTGTTGCAATTTAAGCTCCTGGACTATCTTTTCCCTCTTTTATTGGCCTTTTTGGCTCCTTCCTTAGCTGGGCACTGAGTTTGCTTTCAAGTTTCATGCCACTTTTGAAAATCAATGGATATTTCATTAGCTTGAATTTGACGTCCACGGGGACATCAAATGTTCACTATTTCAATGGTTCGAGTGGTCTCCATGAATCCTTGGTTCTGTTGCTCCTTTGGTTCATTCACCTGAACCTTCTCTTTGAACTGATCTCTAGAAACTTCTTCTTATTTTTGCTCAGAGCTTCCCTTGAAATGTTGAACCCGTTGAACCTATGAACCATTTTGGTTCAAGGTTCAACGATTCATCTTCTTCCTTAAAAGCCTTTGTTTTCTCTAAGTCTCCCGAGCCTTGAAAGAATCCATAGAAATATGTCGACAGAGTTCATAGAAATGAGCCCTTAGAAATCATCCTGCAGAGTTCATAGAAATGAGCCCTTAGAAATCATCCTATGGAGTCCATAGAAATGAGCCTGCAGAGTTCATAGAATCAAGTCTGTAGAACCCAGCCTTTAGAGTCCATAGAAATCAATCACAGGACTCCATAGAAATGAGTATGTAGAAATAAACCTATAGAGTTCATAGAAATGAGATGTTAGAAATGAGATCTTAGAAATCATCCTACAGAGTCCATAGAAATGAGCTTACAGAGTTTGTAGAATTGAGTCCATAGAAAATAGTCCGTAGAACTCAGCCTATCGAGTCCGTAGAAATTAGTTGCAGGACTTAATGCCTTTGGAACTTCCTGAAGGGAAGGTGTCCCTTCATGACTTGAGAAGGTCTATTTTTTGGTCGCTAAGAGCCCCCCATAAGGGTACCTACCCTTCAAGGTCCTTCAGCTAGCCTTCGGGCGGTCTTCGGGCTCCAATTCCTTTAGACAAAATGTTCGAAGGAATTTCTTCAGACAATTTATCTGAAGGAAATCTTTCCTTGGCTTTGCTTTGTCTTTTCTTTGGGATTTTGATTTATCTTTCAGGAAAATTCCTTTGGAAAAAAGTTTGAAGGAATTCCTTCAGACATTTTGTCCAAAAGAATTTGCCTTGTCTTTTTCCTTGCATAAATCCAAAGGAATTCCAACTTTTCTGCCTTGTTCATTTTTCCAAAGAAAATCTCTTTGTCTGCTTTTGCTCACGGCCCTCCGCAAGGGCATTTGTCTTGGTTCACTACCCTCCACAAGGGCACTTAGCTTTAGTTCCCTACCCTCCACAAGGGCCCTTTTTCCTTCTACTTTGGGGTAATCCTTTGAACCGATTGATTGAATCGACTGATTGAACCAACTTTTCAATGGTTCAACAATTCAATCTTGCATTTTAAGCCATATTTTTGTCTAAGTCTTTTGATCTCTTCAAACCCATTGAACTGATTAAACCTATTAAACTCATTGAACCATTTTGGTTCAAGGTTCAATGGTTTAATGGTTCAATGGTTCATTCCTTTGTTTTTTGCTAAGTCTTTTGATCGCTCAAACAAAACATGTTGAACCAACCACTCTTTGAACCATTGAACCCATTGAACCTTTGAACCACAATGGTTCAATGGTTTAATGGTTCGAGCCTTCTTTTTGTTAAGTGTTTTGAAGCCATTGTACCTTGAAGCGATTGAACTTGTGAACTTATTGCCAAAGCTTATAATTCTTTAAGCTTGTCGACGTCGTTGAACCTTTGAACCTGTTGACCCAATTTGGTTCAAGGTTCAATGGTTCAATCCTTCCTTTGAAGCTCACCGATGAACATTTTTAGTTGAACCAAGGCATTGAACCAAGCTTGAAAATTCCTAAGTGTTGGAAACTTGCTCCTTTGAGAGAATTTTCCTGTTGAAGCCATTGAACCTACTAATCTCTTAACTGAAAAATCTTGAATAATGAAGAATTTGAATGCTCAAAACAAATTTTTGAGAAGGGAAGAGATAATTTTGGCTTGCAGGACTAAAATAGTTCATATGTTGTCCTAAAAATGAGTGACAAATTTTTGGGAACAACAGTTGGCTCCAGTTGGGGAACTTCCTTTAGTTGAAAACTTGAAACAACTAAGGGGAGTAGAAACCAAAATCTCTAGTGCCTTGAATTATGCCATTGGGCTATGGATTCATGCTACCCCAAAAAAAAAGAAAGTCGCCAAAAATGAAAATGAAAAGCACAAAATAGAACTAAAGACTTTACAAATATACATGTGTACAGGTGAACTTATCTGATACTTTAAGAATTGAAGTGCTTCAGATGCTGCCCATTATGAGGCAAAGAAAAGGGTGTGCCATCTTGATACTTCAATAAGAAACTATTTTCACCATTGAGCTCATGGATAGTGAATGGGCCTCTCTAAAGGGAATCAAATTTCCCATGCATTCCCTTTGGTTCCCTTCTCTTGTCCCACAACAGGACTTGATCTCATAATCTAGAAATCATAGTTTTTTGCTTTTTGGTTGAAGAGCTTCTTTACTAGACTTTGATTCGTAGCAATTCGGTCCACCACCATAATTCACTACTCATCCAACTTAGTCAAGCACATGATCCTCTTATCGATGGAGCTTTCATATGTCTGATCTTGAACTGCCTTAGCCAATTTCAATGCTGGCAATTCCAAGGTGATTGGTATCTCAACATTAAGTCCATAATGAAGTTGGAAAGGTGACATACCAATTGCCCTCTTGGGTGTAATTTTGTCTACCCATAAAGCATCAACCAATGCTTTATGCCATGTTCATTAGTTGTCATCCACCAACTTCTTGATGATGGTCACCAAGTTCTTATTGCTTGATTCAGCTTGGCCATTCCCTTGTGGGAAATAATCAGAGGAGTGGGAGAGGGTAATCCCATAGTGAAAATAGAACTAAGTAATCTCTTGGGAAGAGAAACAAGCTACATTATCTATGACAATCTTGGTTGGGACCCCAAACTTGAAAATAATATTCTCCTTGAAGAAATCACATACTACCTCTAAAGTAGCATGCTTGGTTGGAATTGCTTCCACCCATTTGATGAAGTAATATGTAGCTATGAGGACATAATCATGTCCATCACTTGAAGATGGGTTTACAACACCAATGAAATCAATTCCCCGTTGCTGAAATGGCTCTTTTATGACCACTAGCTTGAGAGGTAGAACAACTAACTTGGGTCTTCCAATGAACTATTGGCATAGTTCACATTTATGTACCCATTTGTATGTATCTTTAAATAGAGTAGGCCAATAATACTTGGCTCGTAGAATCTTGTGGGCAGTTAAAGGAGTATAAAAATGTCCTCCACAGGCCAAATTGTGGAAGGATTTTAAAAGTTGGTTCTCCTGCTCTTTATCCATGCAGTGAAGGAACACTCCATCAAGGCTCTTTTTATACAAGCCATTGTCCCAGAGGACAAAATTGGCAACTTTCAACTTGATAGTCCTCCTTTTTTTACGAGACAGGTGAGCAGGACACTCACCATAAGTAAGGAAATGAGATGCAATATTTGAATACCACTCATTCATGGTGGAGACAAAGAGGACTGTTGATGTGTCTTCAATTTCTTCTCCACACTCTATTTCTTCTAGTCTGTTGTCAATAATCAATTGGCATAGGCCCTTTCCCCACACCAGCTTCATTAGTTTAATGACTAGATCAAACTCTTGGATTTTAGAAATACAATTCTCTCTTTTGGTTCCAAACTCCTGTTGAGTTAATATGGATTTAACTGTGGTGTCAAGAACCAAGGCAGTAGTGTGTGAATTCAAGATGTAAAAGCAGAAATGCTTCACTACCTTTACGAATGCATAGGCATGCTTCTCCATGTTTGACTATTTTAGCTCGTGAGCTTTGAGAGGAAAGCTCATGAAAGAAATGGGAGATTTCACACCTTCTTGGTTTTGTTGAACCAAAATTGCTGAAAGTGTGTGCTCAGAAGCATAACTATACATTTTGAAATCCTTGTTATAGTCTGGACAAACTAGAATTGGGGCATGGGCAATAGCTGCTTGATGTCTTGGAATGCCAATTTGCCTTCCTCAGTCCAGTTGAAGGTGGCCTTCCCTTTCATCATATTTATGATATGGTGAGTCTTCTTAGCAAACTCGAGGATGAACCTTCGTAAAAGGTTCACTTTTTTGAAGAAAGAGTGAGCTGCAGTCCTACTTGTAGGCAGGGTAAGCTCCTGGATGGACTTGACTCTATCTGAGTCAATATTTATGCCTTCTCCGGATATAATGTGTCCAAGAAGTTTCCCTTTTGTTACTCAAAAGATAGACTTCTTGGGATTTAAAAAAATGCCATTCTGGTGGTAGCATTTCAGTACTTGTTGAAAATGGTGTACATGGTCAGGGCGGTGCTTAGAAAAAATTGTTAAATCATCTAGATATACTACAATGAACTTACCCATTTCATCTTTAAAATCAAGGTCCATCACTCTTTGGAAAGTGGTGCCAACATTTATCAAGCCAAAATGCATTCTTCAATAGGTAAAAGTGCCCCAAGGCGTGGTGAAGGTAGTTTTATGTTGGTCTACTTCATCAACTTCAACTTGATTGTATCCTAAGAAGCCATCTAGCATTGATAATATCTCTAAAGCAGTCACTATTTGAAGGACTTGATCCATGATAGGTAGAGGATAGTTATCTTTTAAGGATGACTGATTTAAATTTCTAAAATCCACGTAGAGGCAAATTTTACCATTCTTCTTCTTTACAGGCACTATGTTTGCAATCCATGTGGAATGATGGATTAAAAAAATTATCCTATAATTTAGCATTTTTTGTATTTCAAAAAGAATGGTACCTGATATCTTTAGATTGTACTACCTGGACTTTTGCTTGTAAGGGACCAAATCAGTCTTGAGAGGAATCTCATGGTAGATCTCTTCAGGCTTGAGTGATTTCAGATCATCATAAGAGTATGCTAGGAAATCCATGTACTGGCTGATTAGAGTAGTGAACTTAAACTTCTCTTCCTGAATGCAACACTTCCCAATGTTCACCTTCTTAGGATTTTCTTTGGTACCTAGATTTACTTGATCAAACTCCTGGGAGGAGCTTGAATCCATTTGCTGCTATTTGATGAATCTATCATGCTTGTCAAATAGCTTCTCAAGGGAAACCAAGCCTTTGGGAATTTTATTCCCTTTTAGTTGCAAGAATTCATCACTTGCATTTGAACTTGATTCAGAGGCTAGTTCAAGTTTCTAAGGTTCCCTGCCTTCAAAATGCAGCTGTTCAAAGCTATCTTTTTATTCCAAGAAGGCAATGATTTGGTGGTCGCCATTGAACACTTATCAATGATTAGCATTATCAGGCACACTTGGTTGAAAGACCAGTTCAATAGTGTACCTTTCTCCTTTAAAATCAAGGTGAGGGACTAGAAGAGTTACTAAAATAGCTAATGCATCAGCTCTGTTGTTGAATTCCTCAAGAACTATAGAGATACTAAAAGCATCAAAGCTTTCAATTTGTTTCCAAACCAAATTACAGTAATGATGTAATCTCTCATTTTTGGTTTGGTACAAATTTCTCACCTAATAAATCACCAGTTCAACATCTCCTTTGGCATGAAGGAGTTTGACACCTTTGTCTCGAGCAATGCTCAATCCAAGCAATAGAGATTCATACTTAGCTATATTATTAGTATTACTGAGCTATAATTTGTATGAATAAGGAAAAATATCTCCTTGGGGAGATATTAGAACAATCCTAGCTCCTGAACTGGTAGAGGAACAACTGCCATCAAATTCTAGTATCCATACTTCATTTAAAACTTATCCTTTCTCAGATTTCTCTTTGTGTGGAGGGGAGGATTTTTTTTCACTTGCACTATGCTCTATACTATCTTCTATTGGTCTGTCTAAACCAATTTTCAAACTATCATTTTTAGAGGTTTTATCAGCTAAGACAAGAACATACTCTATAGTTAGGAAGTAATTACCCACGCTTGAAGACTCAAATAGAATTTGAGCTTTAGGTGCTGATATTTTAGTGACCACATATTTGACTTCCTTCTCAAGGAGCAATCTCTGCATAATGCCTTCGACTGGAATCCTCGCTTTAGATAGGTCCATGCTCAGCTTGCCACCAAAATCCTTGTAGAAAATTTTCCCAGGAAAAATTTTGTATGAAGCTGGGACATCAACCACCAGGACAGTCATCTTGATTCTCTTTTCTAGGAATGCTACAAATCCAAATTGGGCATCCTTAATTTGTCCCAGTAGTGGCATTTGTTTGTTCTCCATGGAGAAACATCTCCCAAATGTCTTGGTCATTGTGAGATCAAGGGATTCAACCACTTTGGCAGGCATGACGTTGTCAGATGCACCTGAGTCTATTATGCAATTGTTCAGTTGGTGTCCATTTATCAGTAAGGAGACATAAAATGGTTCAATTCTTTTAGAAGCAGTAGGAGGAGTAATGACAAGGTTATTCTAGGTGGATGTGGGAGTCACCTTTGGAACAACTGGTCTTGTAGGGATGGTTTTATTTCTCACACATTCCACTAACTTATATAACTGCTCAGGGTTGGATTGCAAGAATTCAAATTCAGACATTTGAATCTTAGTTTTCTTTATATGGTTGATTATATCAAATGTCTGAAATGGACTAAGAATAGAGGATGGGAGTTCATCCTTTTGGTTTTTGGAAGGGGGATGACTGGTCTATGAATTTGAAGTTGGAGGTGAAGGCGTATTTGAGGTACTCACCTTTTTAATAGTCACCAATTCCTTTGGCTGGAAGGGTAGAGTGGTTCCCTGCTTAGCAATTGAAATTACTGGTTGAGGTCGCTCCTCTAATTTTTCTTTATCAGCTTGTTGGGATGACTGATTCTTGGACCAGGTGAACACAACATATGATCCCTCAGCTACTTTACCTTCACTTCTTATTTCATCTTGGTAATTTAGAAAATCAATGTTGGAGTTTCCAGCTAATTCTTCTTCTCCTTCTATGAAGATATTAGCGTCATCTTCTAGGTTCAACTCAGGTTGGAAGGAGAAATCTAATTCTGCTTCAAGATATCTAACTGTTGAATTGGTTAGAGGTGCTTCAAGGGCAAGGTTCCTCTATGGGGGAGGAAGATGATTTGGCTACCCTTGATTCCTAGCAGCATTGCCTTGATATGACTGATTGGGGAATGTCCTCCTTGGTACATCTCTGTACGAAGGAGTAGATGGCATCCCTTAAGCCATCTACTTTCTAAGAGCTAGCAATTCATTTGCCAACTTCTACACCATTGGATCAGTGGTGGCTGTAGGTGAGTATTCAGAAGATGAAGAGGATTTACCTTTATTAGGATCTCTCCTTATCTTTCCTGCCAAGATAAGGTCATCTTCTACCTTAGTAGCCAAATCCTAAGTAGTGGAAAGGTCTATGTGGCTAGCCCATCTCAACAAAAAACTCACTTCAAGTAGATGTGAGTTGATGAAGAAGCATTTAAGGTTTTCAAGTGTTGGCTGAGCAATTGTAAGAATTTGATTCCTTAGCTTGTCAAACTTGGCAATGAAATCCCTCATAGGTTCATGAGGTTCCTTCTTCATTTGTGTGAGCTAGGATAGCAAGGCATGCACATCTTCTATAGGCTTGAACTTGGCTTCAAATTTAGCTTTGAGAGTGTCCCAATCAGTCACTGACCGAGCCTATAGATAGTAAAACCAATCTGCAGCAACACTTTACAGTGTTTTCACAAACAGCCTAACTGCTATATCCTCATATTCCATGCCTATCACACCACAAGCTATGCTGAAGGTAGAAATGTGTTCACTAGGATGAACTTTCTCATCACCAAAAAACTTGGGGAAATTCTTCCTTAAACTGCGTGGTAGCTCATGAAGTGGTGGAGTAAGATTGAGTGGACCAAAAGAGTTACCCTAAGGGCCTTGAGCTACCATGATTTGATTATGGAAAAGGGGGATAACAAATCTGGGTGGAGTATGTATAGAAAAAGCTTTGGTAATAGTAGAAAAAGAAGCTCTGCCTTGTGTTGGTGACCTGGTATGGGTAAGAGGAACACTTCTAGATCATTGAAGTTAAAGTTGGGGAGGGAACAAATTGAAATTGCCCTACTACACCAACTCAAAAATAGGGTCAACAACACCTTGGGCTCTCTAGTTTTTGGTATAATGTGGAGTTGCCATATTGTAGAATAAAAATGGATAAGGATAGGCGTTGTTTCAATCTGAAACTTGAGGCTTCAGACTGCACATAATGTCCCCAGTGGAGTCACCAAAAACTGTTAAGTGAATATTTTGTCACCAGCTGATTGATGAGAAAAATAGGTCTCTTCAACCATAACATAGGGAGATTGGTTAGCCAAATGTGCAAGTTTACCACATCAAAAGGGGACAAATCTCTCCTCTCATCAAGGGGAGGTTCCCTATAAATATGAGGAGCTATATACTATATATATAAGCAGAAAGTAACACTCAGGGGTAGGATAACACCATCTATCTCTCTTTTTTTAGAGATGATGTTCACAAACAAAGGAGAAAATCTTGGTGAAAACACTGAAGGCACTTCTCTTCTTTCAGAAGTGATCTCATAAGACACAACAAGATTTATTTATGTAGGTAATAAGTAACTAGTAACAGGGGGTATAGTAACCAACAGACTAAGATGTAGCACAAAGTCTCCACCTTGACTGCCCAAGAGTGAAATACAAAGGACAATGAGGGCACAAAGTCATCCCAAGGTCATTTACATAGAAATAAAAAATAGATAAACACACTAAAGGCAATTGTGGGAGCACAAAGTCTCTCCACAATTGGCTTCAGGACACCTTCCTAATTACTTCCACTAGTTCTACTTATTTCATTAAAATGGACAAGAACACCTTCAAGAAACAGACATAAGAATAATCCCCTAAATGACACAAGCTATAACAACACAAAGTCTGAAAGTAACCTGCTTTCTCATTCAAACAAAGAAATATGATCAACAATCTGAGCTCAAAGTCTTAGTAATCACCTTTCAATTTTGGCAGAGTTTTGCTTCTATAATGGAAAAGTCTCCCTTGCAAAAAGTAAGAGAATACAATATATAACAGCCAAGATAGGCTTGGCACTTTATTCTATGGAATAGCCCATGCTACATTCAATGCCTTGAATGCATTTTTAGTTTTGTCAAAGAGGGCCATGCTGGAAAAGGGTAGCCACCTTAACTGTGGTGTGTTGATTCATCTCAAATGTCTTCTCCTAAGCCTAAGTCATCTGATCTATCTCCTGATGTCTACATAGCTGTCCACCTCACTTTTACTCCAAGGGAGACAAATAGGTCATGCCTTCAATGTTTGCAAGTTTAAATATCTACTTGGTGGACTGTTCCACCTATTGGAATAACTCTTATAGATAATTCTGGTCTTTCCCTCTTTCCTATTATGATTTGAGCTCTCAAGATATCTTTTCCCTCTTTTGCTAGCCTTTTCAGCTCCTTCCTCAGCTGGGCACTGAATTTGATTTCAAGTTCCGTGCCACTTTTGAAAATCAATGAATATTTCATTAGCTTGAATTTGACGTCCATGGGGACGTCAAAGGTTCACTGTTTCAACGGTTCAGGTGGTCTCTGTGAATCCTTAGTTCTGTCGCTTCTTTGGTTCATTCACCTGAACCTTCTCTTTGAACTGATCTCTAAAAACTTCTACTTTTTATTTTTGCTCAGAGCTTCCCTTGAATTGTTGAACCTATTGAACTTGTGAACCATTTTGGTTCAAGGTTTAATGATTCATCTTCTTCTTTAAAAGCCTTTGTTTTCTCTAAGTCTCTCGAGCCTTGAAAGAGTCTGTAGAAATATGTTAGCAGAGTTCATATAAATGAGTCCTTAAAAATCATCTTGTGGAGTTCATAGAAATGAGCCCTTAGAAATCATCCTGTGGAGTCTGTAGAAATGAGCCTGCATAGTCCATAGAAACTAGTCTGTAGAACCTAGCCTATAGAGTCTGTAGAAACCAGTTATAAGAATCCATAGAAATGAGTCTATATAAATAAACCTATAGAGTTCATATAAATGAACTCTTAGAAATCATCCTGTGGAGTCTGTAGAAATGAACCTGTAGAGTCTGTAGAATCGAGTCTGTAGAAACTAGTCCGTAGAACCCAACCTGCAGAGTCCATAGAAATTAGTTGTGGGACTTAATTCCTTTGGAAATTTTTGAAGGGAAGGTGTCCCTTCAGGCCTTGATAAGGTTCATTTTTCGGTAGCTAAGAGCCCCCCGCAATGGTACCTACCCTTTGGGGTCCTTTGGGTGGCCTTCAAGCTGTCTTCGGGCTCCAATTCCTTCAGACAAAATGTCTGAAGGAATTTCTTTGAACAATTTGTCTGAAGGAAATCTTTCTTTGGCTTTGCTTTGTCTTTTCTTCAGGGTTTTTCTTTGTCTTTTCGGAAAATTCCTTCAGACAAAAGTCTAAAGGAATTCCTTTGGACATTTTGTTTGAAATAATTCACCTTGTCTTTTGCCTTGCATAAATCCGAAGGAATTCCAACTTTTCTGCCTTATTCATTTTTCTAAAGAAAATCTCTTTGTCCACTTTTGCTCACTACCCTCCACAAGGGCATTTGTTCTTGGTTCATTGCCCTCCACAAGGGCACTTGGCTTTAGTTTCCTGCCCTCTACAAGGGCACTTGTTCCTTCAGCTTTGGGGCTATCCTTTGAATCGGTCGATCAAATCGATCGATTGAACCAACTTTGGTTCAACGGTTCAATGGTTCAATCTTGTGTTTGAAGCCATATTTTTGTCTAATTCTTTTGATCTCTTTGAACCCATTAAATTGATTGAACCCATTAAACCCATTGAATCATTTTGGTTCAAGTTTCAATGGTTTAATGGTTCATTCCTTAATTTTTTGCTAAGTCTTTTGATTACTCAAACAAAATACATTGAACCAACCACTCATTGAACCTTTGAACCATTGAACCCATTGAACCAAAATGGTTCAATGGTTCAACGGTTCAATGGTTCAAGTCTTCTTCTTTTCGTTAAGTGTTTTGAAGCCCTTGAACCCTGAAGCGGTTGAACTTATGAACTTATTACTGAAGCACTTAACTCTTTAAGCTTGCCAACGTCATTGAACCTTTGAACTTGTTGAGCCAATTTGGTTCAAGGTTCAATGGTTCAATGGTTCAATCCTTCCTTTGAAGGTCACAGATGAACATTTTAGTTGAACCAAGGTGTTGAACCAAGCTTGAAAATGCCTAAGTGTTGGAAACTTGCTCCTTTGAGAGAATTTGCCTATTGAAGCTGTTGAACTTGCTAATCCCTTAATTGAAAAAGCTTGAATAATGAAGAATATGAATGCTCAGAACAATTTTTTGAGAAGGGAAGAGATAATTTTGGCCTGTAGGACCAAAATAGTTCATATGTTGTCCCAAAAATGAGTGACAAATTTTTGGGAACAACACAAGGTAAGAGCAAAAAAGTGAGGTACCTGACCATTGACAGTCAGGGTCCCCAAGGGAAATCGTTGATGGTCACCCTGACCATCAATGGTCAGGGTGAAAATCCTAAAATTCTAGTGGTTAAAAGTAATTTGGTTCAATTTAACTTGTTGAGCTTGAGCTCTAGTTTTTTGTGTCTTATAATTGAGAATAATGCTAACAGTGATTGCTGAGAGGTGAAAGGTTGCTGAGTTGGAACGAATAGACCCAAAGGATCAGGGAGGATGTAGAGAGCACATGAATATGGATGAAGATGTGTAGGGGGTCCATGGATTAATCCTTGATTATGGTCAAGGAATGAGGTAGGGGATGTTATTCAAATTGGTAGAGTAGTTTGGTTTTGCATGTGCTAGTGTAATTGATTTGTTAATTTTTCTATTGGGGTGGGTTTTAGTTTTTGCCCTAGTTAGGTTTGGGGTGAATTTTGTTGGTAAATTTTGAAATTGGCAAGGTGGGGAAAGTTAATAGGGGTAGGGGTACTTATAAGACCATCAGGCACCATATCCATGGCACAATACCTAGCTACGATGGAGGAGCTACGGTATTATGAGGCTATAGTCTTGAGGTGGTATCCTGATGAGCCTTGATGGGGTGAGTACAAAGTGAGCTTAGTGGGTGGTGCCAATGTAGTGACCCAGGGTGTGGATAACATCTATAGGTGGATAAATAGGTACTATAGGTGGATAGATACTAGGGCCTAGTGGTATACTAGAAGGTAGTGATTCCCCAGGGTTATATACATGACATAGTTCATACATATCACATGTTACTATATATCATTTTGATTCCAACCTATGAGTTGATGTAGTGATATGTGCATTTTGAGATAGAGACATGCATATCTATTTGTACACATTATGATGTTATTTGACTCATGAAATATATATGATCCTTGTTTAGTGATCATACTCATGGTCTATGATTTAATTTAATGTTGATGCTTATGATGTGATGGTTACATTGTTTATCGATTATGCTTCTTATTTGCTTATGACACATGCTAAATTTTAATGAGTATAGGCTTCATTATTTAGATTTAAACATGCAGTGAAAAATGGTTGATTATGTTATTGCTCATGGATGCTATGATGTTATTATGTTTGTTATGGTTATGCATTTGCTTATGACACATGTGAATATGCTTGTTGTTATTATGTTTGAAGGTAAAACACATGAGGTAAGTCAAATAATAACAATAGATGGGAGAACAAAGAATATTATCAAGAGACAAATGTTACAATGAAAATATCAACTAGCCACTATATGATAGGAAGAGGATATGATGCTTCTTCTTTGACAAGGACTAATATAAAACTAAAGATGGATTGGCTTAATAAACATAATCCCTTTGAATGCTTCACATTAGCATTCATGAGGTGGTTAAAAAGGTGTCATGCTCATAGAATGTCAAGTGAGCTAAAAAATCCCTTGCTTATAATGTATTAAAGGGAAGATGGAAGCAAAATGGAACCTTTATGTGAGACTAGCATGTCTCTTTTGTAGGTGTTTAAAGATCTAGTATAAACAAGTTTATGTCATACAAAGTCCATACTGATTGATGGTGGAAGTCTACTTGTGAAAACCAATTACGACTTCTATTTTATTTTGTTGTGTGAGATCTAATTGTATATTTCAAGATTAATTTTCTTTTATTATGATTTTGAAAATGGGTCTTTTGCTTTGTTGCTGTATATGGGAAGCTAATCGATATAAGAAGCTTCCAAGAAATTACTGTGCTTTTGACAAATGCTTTACTCAGCCATCCTTCAAGGGAGTTGTCTAAGTTTATTTTCTTTATTCAAGACTTTGTGATAGTTATCCTTTAAGGGAGAAATCTACCTTATATTTGTGCAATTTTAGTATGTTTATGCAGTTGTCCTTTAATGGAACAATCGATGAATGCTAGGAATGAACCATGATTTCTATTGGCTCAGATTTTGCTTGTTTAGTTTTTACTTGACATAGACATGCTTATATAGGCTTAAGGTTTCACCTTTATGAAGTCAAAACTAAAATCATAAAAAGGTTGATTATGTGTAAAGTGGTTTAGGTGACAACAATCATGGGAATCCATCCTGGAAGAGGGGAAGAAAGTACCATGAGAATCATACCATGGGTAGAGCCATGGTACCCATTATTCAATATTAGGTTATGAATGTGATGGATAATCATATGATTTAGTTTTAATTAGGCCCATGAAATAAGGAGATGAATGTGGTTGAAAGCAAGGGATGAGTTTAAGTTAAAATAAAAGGTGAACTTGATCCTTCCTTAAGAAAAGAAAGGACGTAGATGTAAAGCATTGAGGGGCTCAAGTTTTGGGTTGCCTTCAAGAGAGGACAACTGGTAAGATCTTGATCTATACTTATGGGTTATGATGTAAGGTCCAAGCCAATTGAAAACAAACTTGCCCTGCTTGCTTTTCTCTATGTTGGTGACATGTTGATTTTCCTTTATGATGAGGTCTCTAATGTTGAATTCTCACACTCTAAGGTGTTTGTTATAGGCCTGATTGATGTAATATTGATAGACAATAAGGTGGGTAAAGGATGATAAACAACTTTGATTAAGTAGCTCAAGCTGGGATAAGCTGTGCTAACGATAATCATCCTCAAAAAAGAGATCTTGTAAAATATACGAAGAGAAGGTATTAAGACTTCAAGAGGTAAGATAACCTTTGCTCCAAATACAAGAGAGAAAGGGGTATCACTTGTAGGGGTTATAATACTATTGCAATATGCCCATAAGGAAAAAGGGATGTGCAAATGCCAATCCTGACCAAATGTATTGATCATTTTAGTTAGCATGTTTTTAAGAGTTTTGTTAGAGGCCTCAGCTAGTCCATTTGCTTGAGGGTGATAGGGCAAGGAGAAGCTTAAATTAATGCCAAATGTATCATAAAGACCCTAGAATTTCTTGTTCTTAAAATACTTACCATTATCGGTGATAATCTTGTGAGGAAAACCAAAGCGGTAAATGATGTGATGGTTGATAAAATCGATAATCTTCTCTACTTTAGTCAAGAATAGAGGAGTAACCTTTACCCATTTGGTAAAATACTCAATCATAGTGATGATAGAATGGTGTCACTACAAGGAATGGGGGTTAATTTCACCAATAAGGTCCATACCCCATTATGAGAAAGGCCAAAAATTGATGGAAATGCAAATACTATAGCTAGGTGCATGATACAAATTGGCATGTTGTTAGCAATTAACACACTTTTTGACATAATCATAGTAGTCTTGGTTAAGTGTAGACCAGTAATAGCCTAGGTAAAGGATGCCTTTAGCTATAATGAGGCCACTAAAGTGTCCCCCATAGATTCCATCATGTGTTTCATTGATAGCATGAGAGGCTTTATGACTATGTAGGCAATGAAAGAGGAGGCCATCAAATATGTGCTTATAAATAGTTCCTCCCATAATGGTGTAGTGTGAGGTACTCTAGATAAATTATCTTTGAGCATTACTGGAAAGGCCAAAAGGAATGATGGCAAGGTTGAGGTAGTCAAAGGTCTGTTGATACCAAAGGTCAGGTGGGGTCTCCTCCACATTGAAAATGGTGGGAGAATTTGGTTTGACATAGAAAAGCTAGGTAAATCTATGGATAATGACAAATAGGTTAGAGTTAAAGGGTGTAAATGGGATCTAAGAAGTGAGGGAAGCCATGATGTTGACAAACTTATTGGTATATCATGAGGTTGATTGGATGTGATAGTGTTCAAATGATGCTAAGAGTTCATCCACTAGTTATTTGTACTATTACAAAACATCATTCTTAAACTGATAAGAGCCATTGATTTGATTGACCATAAATTAGTAGTCACCAAAGATGTTGATTTTTTTGAATCCTAGGGCTAAGGCGGTCTAAAGGCCTATTACTAGGGCTTCACACTCAACCATATTATTGGTACATTCAAAATCAAACTTGAAAGAAAAAAGAAGAGGTTCATTGTCAAAGGGGGTAAGGATGATACCATCTCCACCACTACATTGAAACTTTGATCTATCAAAGAACATGGTGAATTTTGCCTAAGAGAGGGTCATGATGGACTCATCAGGGAACTCAAGAGGAGGAGGTTGGTTATTTACTAATGGTGCTTTAGCCAATTGGTCGAAAATGACTTGCCCCTTAATTGACTTTTGTTGAAGGAACTCAAGGTTAAATTCTTATAAAATCATGAACCATTTATCCATTGGCTACTTTTGGTATGGATTAGAGTGTATATACTTGAGTGAGTTAGTATTGGTTATGACATAGGTTTTATGGTTAAGAAGGTAATGGCAAAGTTTGGTGGCCACAAAGACTAAAGCTAAGCAAAGCTTCTCGATATGGGTATATCGAGTCTCATACTCTACAAGTGTGAGGCTAATGTAGTAAACAACTTTTTCTTTGGGTTGTTCATCCTGATAAGTAAACATTGCCACTAGGGAGTAGTCAGTGGTGGAGGTATAAAGGTAGAAAAGTTGGTTATCCTTGGGAGGGCTGAGGAAAGGTGGAGATAAAAGGTAATTTTTGAGTGAATCAAAGGCCTTTTGACAGTCATTATTCTACTTAAAAGAGACATCCTTATTCAGAAGGTGGTGGAAGGGTTGACATCAATCTGAAAGCTGGGAGATGAAGAGATGAATAGATTAAAACTTCCCCTACAAACTATAGAGTTACTTAAGGTGACGGGAGGAAGCATGTTAAGGATGGCTTTGATCTTGGTAGGATTGACTTTGATTCCTCTGAGGGAGACAATAAAACCAAGGAGATTTCCTGATAAAACCCCAAAAATGCACTTTTTGTTGTTTAGGTAGACATGGTAATGGATAAGCTACTCAAAGATGATCTTGAGAATGGCTAAATGGTCTTTTTGGAGTTTGGATTTTTTGAGAAGATCATCCACATAGTCCTCTAAAATATTATGGATAAGATCATGTAAGATGTAAGTCATGGCACTTTGGTAGGTTGCACTAACATTATTTAATTCAAAAGGCCTAAATCAATAACAAAATGTTCCCCATGGGGTGGTAAAGGTAGTCTTGTGCTAATCTTTAGGGGTAATTAGGATTTGATTGTAACCTAAGAATCCATCTATGAGAGATAACATCTCATGGTTGGTTGTAAGATCAACTAGTTGGTCAATGCTGGATAGAGGAAAGTTGTGTTTGGGGTAAATGAGGTTGACGTCATGAAATTACACACAAATACATAGTCCCCCTATGGATTTAGTGATAAAAATGACATGCTAGACCCATTAGGGATAATCAATGGGTTGAATGAAGTTTATAGATAGAAGATATTGATGCTTCTGTTGATGAGAAGGTCTATGTGAGGGTGCATGTGCTAAAGTTTCTATTTGATATGTTTGGCATCATGGTTGGTGATTATGTTATGGGAAATAATGGTGGGGTTAATTATAGGCATGCCACTATAATCCAAAGCAAATGGTATGCTACTATTTTGGAATGGGTATCTTCCTCAATAATGGTGGTGGTAGGTGGTTTGGTTTGCTTCTTGTTGGGTAGAATGAAATTGAGGCCATGTTTCTCAAGAGGTTTTTTGGTTTCAATGAAAATCAACTCATGTGGGCTATGCTCATATCATCCAAGACCAAATCCTTTTCAAGCACACCTATGGAGGTATGTCTTGGTAAAGCTCAATTTATCTAGGTAGGAGAAATTAGTGGTAAATGGTTGAGGTGAAAGAGAGGTGGTGGAAGAACCAATGGGTTTATCAAATCCCCCATAGATGAAATGGGTTTGACAATGGGGAGATTCAAAAGGAATAATGATTCTAACATTGGGGTCTTATCCTAGGTGGTTAGTAAGTTTCCCATACTTGTGAGGAGTAGGGAAGGCATCAAGGGCTAAAAGGTGATATTCCCCTAGTGAAAGGTGGTAGAATGTTGATTCCAAAGGGTCTGAGGTAGGGATCTAATTAGAGGGGATGGATGAACTAGTGGATGCCTCATTGGTGGAGGGAGATAGGGCTTCCTCTTTCACGATTGATGTCTTGTCTTTAGTTAAAGATGGTGTGTTAGATGGGGGTAGGAGGACATCATTAGGTTGGTAGGTCATGTTGTTTGTTGAGAAGGGACTTGTGTTAGCTTGGATGGTGATGACCTAGACTTTGTGCTCAAATTTGGTGTAATGATGAAAGGTAGATGGGATATAACCCATGGAAAGAATCTAAGGTTGTCCTATTAAAACATTATATTGGAATTCACCTTACACTACATAGAAGAGTCTAAGGAGCGTGCGAGGCCCTGTATGGATATGAAGGATAATAGTTCCTAGGGTAGTGGTCATGGTGTTATTAAAGGATCAAAAGATGACCAAGGTTTCAAACATGACATTCTCCAGAAGATTGGGTTGGTTATAGGTAAGGGAAGAGATGATATTAATACTAGCTCCCCCATTAATCATGACCCATTTGATATAGGTTTTGTTGATGTAAGAAATAATAAAGAGAGGGGAACCTAGGTCATCTAGATGGATAGAAGGTATTTCAAAATCCTTGAAGGTGACAAGGTTGGAAATTTGGAGAGCACTGACAAAGGTTGTCAGAGGTTGAGGGTCTTCAAGTTGGAACTCTAATGATTACAATGCCTCTTTCATTACTTGGAGATGATAAAGTGAAGTCATAATTAACTCATATAATATCATCTTCATTAGGGTCTGGTGAATCTATTTAAGCACCATTATCCTAATGGAATTGGAGGACTTGGATTGGGAGGTACCTAAGATAGATACCTTTGGTTTGGATGAAGGCAAAGATGTTTGGGTAGGGTTTAGTTGGGAATTGGAAGATGGGTATGTCCATAGGATTGACACTTTGGCCTTCCCCTTATCCTTCTATTAGGATCTTTTGACCACATGAATGGTATATATAGAGGGAGGAATTGGGGTAGGAGAGTTTTTTAGTTCTTCATCACTCTGAGGTGAGAGTAGAGGAATAGGTAGGTTTTAGATAGTGGTTATTGGTTGTTGGATTGGTAATAGTCCTATAAGAGGTTCATCTGTTAATAGATCATATTCATCATAGAATTGATGTATAATGGTTTGGAGAGCTTTGTAGTTCTCCATGTCATGGCTTGGTGTCCTATGATAGGAACACACTTACTGGTCATTATACTGGATGGGTTTTAAATTGAGAGGGTCGAACGCCCTGATAGGGGGTAAGGTCAAACAAGAAGCTTTTATTAACCTTAGGAAAATGGTGGAGTATGATTTAGATCAATGTGGAGAGGATTTAGGGGTTTTGGTCTTAGTTTGTAAGGTGGAAGTCCTCTTAGGAGTGGGTTTGGTGATATAAGGTTTGGGTAAGGTAGTGTGTTTTGTTAGTATTTTGATTTTGGTAAAGTGATGGTTGAAAAAGTGAAGGTAGGAGGTTTTAGGATAGGTATCTTGGTTATTGATGGTTTAAAAAAAATAGGTGTGTATGAAAGCAAGTGTGTTGGTGTAACCAACAATGATGGTTAGGTCTTGGTTGGGACAACTAGCTTTCTAATTAGAGTGGAGGGGTGAGGGCCCAAGATAGAGGGCAAGGTGTAGGGAGGTAGGAGTTTGGATCTCTAGCCTTTTGGTATTTCTAATCCCTTGGTTGATTTGGGTTGGCACTTGGTTAATGGGTTTAGTGAGGTAATCTCTTCCTTCACAGATGGGTGATTAATACTCTATGTAGGGAAGTTGCCAAGGTTTTTGGTTGGTTTGGTCAATTTGGTTGGAGAAGGTGATTTGGTTGCTTAGGGTTTAGGTGCCTTAGATGGCTGAGGAATTGTTGGGTTGGTATAAGCCTTCATTAATTTGGTTGGTAAAATAGCGATTTGGATAATAGGAGTGGTGGGTTAGTCTACTAAAGGTGTGGTTGGAGGTTCTTACTTGGTGATATAAGGTAGAACTAATTGCTTCTAGAAGGTGGCTTGATCCATGTCAGGGTTGGAGATAAATTCTAATTTTTATACTAACTTAGAGACTAGTTTTATTCCCTAGATAGTAGACTTGAAAGATAAGCCCATAGGTTGAGATAGAGGGATGGTAACCTCATCCTTTTCCTTAATCAAAAGATGTAAGGTTTGAAAGGGTGACTCCTCTATGGGAGGTGAAAACATGGGGGATTCCTTTTTGGGAATGATCTTTGAAGGGGTAGTAAGTTTCTCGGTGGTTAAGGGAGAAGGTAAAATGGGTGCTTGCTCTAGTATGTTAGTCAAAGGAGGGATTGATGACTCCACTCCTTAATAAGTAGAGGAGGGGAAAGGGGTGCTTCCTTAGTTTTGGTATCTAAAAGAGGAGAAGGTAATTCCAATACCTCAACAAGTAGAGGAGGAGAGTCATAGATAGGTTGATCAGTAGTTCTTTCAATAATGAGCATGCCAAGAACCATGTTAATAGTATGGGCATCATGTTACTCTTTTTTTTATTAGGTACATGATTAGGGAAAGGCGACCTTCAAGGGCCTGGTTTTGAAGTGCATTGAGGCTATCCAACATAAGCTCTCCCTTGTCAATGAGGGATTGGACAATACTCTTGAAAGTGTTACACCTACTAACTTTATGCCCTACTACTTGATATAAGGCACATAGATCATTCTTATTATACCAACTATGTGTAGGATGAGAAGAATTAAATTTTAGAGGTGGTTTTATAGGAGGAAGCTATATGACATTAGATTTTAATAGCTTTTATAGGATCTAAGCATAAGATTCTTCGAGTGGAGTAAATTGATTTTGGGTGTTTCAATTTTGGTTCCTCTTGTTTTTCTTTAAGGAACCAAAAGAATTTGGTTGGTTGGCAGATGATGGAGAAGAATATTTAAGGACAAACACATTCACAGTTCCCTTGCTTTTGGTCCTGATGTTAGTTTGGTTGCTAGGTTTGGAGGAGGAAGCCTCATTGGTTTTATAGGTAGAGTTCTTGTTTTTTAGTTTTAGATTTCCGTTGTCGATGGCTTTATCCTCTAATTTACATGCCATGGTGAAAGCTTCATCAAAATTTTAGAAGCTTTGAACACATAATGTGGAAGAGATGTGCTTGGCACATGCCCAAGAAAAGAGTTCAATTAATTTGGGTTGGGGTAAGGATAAAGAAAGTTGATTGATTAGGCTCCTCCAATGGGCTAAAAATCTGGTAATAGATTCATCATTAAACTACTGGATAGAGTAGATGTCAGTGATGGAAATATTAATGGAGATATTTATCAAAAAGTGATCCAAGAAGGTTTGGGCCAACTAGGTGAAGGAGAACAAAGAGTGTTTAGTTATGGCACTATACCAATCCAATGCCAAACCAACTAGGGACATAGGGAAAGTGCAGAGAATGAGAGTGGCATCACAGGCAATCAAATAACATGAGTGCTTAAATTCCCTAAGGTGCTATTGGGGATCATTCTTACTCTAAAACTTGGAGAACTTGGGAAGTTCCCATTGAGGAGGATATGGTATGATAGGCATAGATGGGTGGATGGACTCATTATATATCTAATCATATGATAGAATGTTATGAGATTTATAGATTGATGACAAGGTAGTCATCTTATCCATGAACATATTCATGAGGTATGCTTAGGGTTGTGCACTCAAAAGGTTGTAAGGTGCATACTGTGGTTAGGGTTGAGTGACATATTGATAAATTGTTAGAGGTTGAGAAGCTGCCATTTATTGGTAAGTGTTCACAGGTGGCTGGGTTAAATCCACATATGAATATGTTGTCACTAGTGGTTGGGTAGAGGGTATGTACTACTGAGTGGGTGTGGGTGGTTGAGTTAGAGGTAAGGTATAAGTTATAACCCTAGTAGCAACATGTGGTAAGGTAGAAGGTATTGGTATTACTACATTTTGAAATGGAGTGGAGGTAGCCATAAAAATGGTAGTGATGGTGGTAGTGGGTACTCTAATAATAATTGGGGTATGGGTAGGTAAAGATTAGGTGGTGGCCATGTTGGAAGAATTTTTGGTCAGGCTAGGAGGTGTTTGGGTGTTATAAGGTTGAGTTGGTTGGTTCTACATGGTTGTGTCAGATAGGTTGTTAGCTGAGACAGATGCCTAAGTAGCTAATGATTAGGTGGTGATAGTGGTAGCAAAAGAGTTACCTAAAAATCCTAATGGCATGCCCTAGGGTAGATTGGTAGGTGGTACCTAAATGGGTATGTGGTGAGCTACTATTCTAAGATAATGCTACAAGGCTACTAGGTTATTATCCAAAAAGGCAACAAAGTTTGGGTCACCTTAGGAGACTATCCAAGGTATAGTGGAAGTGTTAGAATGATGAGGAAAACTCTTAGTATCTGAGATATACTCCATAGATGAAGAGGTAGAGGAGAATAGCTAATCTATAGATGGGTCTTAACTTGCTAAGTCTCTTTGTTGTTGATGAGTAAGAACCATGAAAGTAGGATAATAGGAAAACATAAAGAATATTATAACTCAAATAGAGAGAAAATGATCAATGAAATCCAACACATGCTAGAGTATGTTAAAATCCTATGGTTAATTTTAATCTTGTTTTTGGCTTATTCCTTAAGTTATGAGAATGTGTGATAGAAGTTGGCTTGTAGATTAGGTACTATAAAAGTAATCTATGGCTGGTTTTGGGTTGTTCAGGTGATCAAAAGGATCTGTATTGGGAATCAATATGTGGCTTGGTATTGGGGACTACCCCATCACTTCACACACTACATCAATAAGGGTGTCGGGTGCTTAGGCAATATATACTAATTTATAGAGTTTATACTCAATCGGAGAGCTGAGTTGGTTCTCCTCTTGGTAATGACCTTCAAGTAGGATCATCAAGAAAGAGTAAGATGATTGCTAGGTGATGAAATCCTAGTTGGGCCTTGTCTTAGGTTTGTCTAATGTTTAATTAATGAAGGTGGTTTGGTTTAGTGTGTGCAACAAGAGTGATGCTATGAGAAAATGATTGTGATTTAATTTAAAGTGAGATAAAATTAGAAGAAAACAATGGATGCACTTGATTTTAAGCCCAAAAGAAATTTTAGTTTCATTAATGAGCACAGATAAAGAGAAGAACATATAAATACAAAGAAAAGAAACCCAAAGTAAATATTTAAGGTACCACCAGACATGCCAAAATATTTTAGTGAATTTTAGATTATATTTCAAAAAGAGAAGAAGAAAAAAATAAGTATGAGTGTGGTTGAAAAACCTATTTGATTATGCATATGTTTGAATTAGATGATTATGAATAACTCTTCTTTGGCTTGGGAGGATGACCTACAAATAAGACAACACTAAATTAGATGGTTGGTTAGATAGATAGTTGAGTGGATTACCTAGCGTTAGATGGATCCCAGAAATAAGAGCTTCCTTGGAGGCTATCAATCCACACATTTTAAATAAATAAGTTTATAAATATAATGATAAATTACTTGCATCAATAATAAAAAGGTACTAAAATTGAACACAAGAAATGCTTGCTAAATAAATAGACTAGAAATGACTAATATAGCAATAATCAAGCCAATACTAGTGCTAAATGGCTTGGGTCTATTTTAAAAAATTAGGCAGAAGTCTATGAATGGGTAGGGACACAAAAAATTAGATTAGGCTAAGGTTAGTTATGTGAAAATAGCTTGTTATTATTTCTTGCCATAGTGACCATCAGCGATTGATGTGACCGTCGGTGGTTAATGTGACTATCGATGGTTGATGTAACCATCAGTGGTTAGGTAGATCATCGATGATTGAGACAACCATTTACAGTTACTATGTATAGGTCTTGGTTGGTAAATGGTTAGATTAATGGGATCAAAAAGTTGAATTTCAAGAGATGGGTTGGTGTTGGGTTGAGTATGAAAGGCAAATAAAGTAATTGAATACTGGAAACATATACTTAGCTTACAAAAGGTTGATCAGGTGGGTGCTTGGGGTGGTTGACTCATTGGTGGAGTTTGATTTGATTTTTATAGAGTAATGGTACTTGATGCTTTGGAAAAATGGTGGTGACAAGTTGGCTCTTTAACATGATGGCTAGATTGTTGATGACAATTGACCTGCAAAACAAAGGAACTCTGGATGCAATAGCTCTTGATAATAATTATAGATGATTTTAACCTCCTCGATCCTCTCTTATTATAATCAAAGAATAAAAGTTGAAATAAGATGTTAATTGGGATTTCTAATTTTAACTTGTGCATGCAATGGTTTGTATGTGGATTTAAACAAGTTATATTTAGAAAGACAAGGCAGATGGTTTGCATGTTGTTGGTTGAGGAGGTGCACCCTAACTGTTGATGGTCATCTTGATTGTCGATGGTTGATGGCCAAGGCAAACAGTGGTTAAAAGGGTAGGTTAAGCCAGTTGGTCAAATTGACTTTAATTAGGGTTGGTTGGAGGTCAAAGAGTCAGATTGGTCCCAAGGGAGTCCAAGGGAATTGTGACATTTAGAATCATGGTGTATAAATTTTTGGTGTCTATAGAGAGTCATAGGTGAAATAATTTAAATTAATTTGGAAATAAAGAAAGACCCCAAATATGTTTATTTGGGCATCCAATGCACATCCCAAGATAAGGTATTATTTGTTAACTTATTTAAATATTTAATTAACATTTTTGTTTAGTATTATAAATATCTAAAAGGTTACGATACTATCATAATTATACATAATATACCAATAAAACTTGGTATAAAATATGTTAGATAAATACCTCGTAGAGTTAACCCCTTATTGAAAGACACCATCAATAAAAAACTAGATAAATTTTTTGAAGGTGGCATCATTTATCTAGTTAGGTACTCTAATTGGGTAGTTAATATCATCCCATTTTGTATTGGTATTTGTGTTAATTTTAGAGATTTGAATTATGCAAGCATTAAGGATAATTTTTATTTACCCAATATTTCTTAGATTTAGCATAAAGTTGGTTATAAATGATGTCTCTTAGATGGATTTTTAGGATATAATCAAATATTTATAAATCTATAAGCTAATGTTGATGTGGGTTTTATGAAAACCAAATATTATTATGGAAAAGTCTCTTTCAATTTAAGATAAGTGAGAATTCACTCTAAGGCATGAGTTTTAGTTCTTGGTTTTGTAAATAACCGCATGATGGAATAGTGGTGAGTGTAATGGTTGTTTACATTGAATGGTTTAGATATGATGGGTACTTAACACTTAACCTAAAGTTCTAAGATCTAACCTATGGTGGATAGCTAAACTAAGGTGGATCTGATCAAAAAAATAAAAGGAGGGAAAATTAAGGTAAAAAATAAGGGGTTCTATGGTCTAATTGAAGATTAATCCCTTCCAAGTTGATTTACTGTACTAAGTTGAGCATATCTCATGAACCAATGTCTTCCATGGATTTTTTATAAACATAAAACACAGTCAAACATAGTGAAGAGTCTAAGGAAACACTTGCAATATGACCCACTAATTATTATCCAAGTTCTTGTTAGTACCATATTTCTAAGTATATCTAATGTCACTAACAAATTGTAAGTATGATCTATAATTAGAGAGTTGATTATTATGAACAAGACATTCAATCTAATCACTAAAACTAAAACACATGCACAACTTCCCATAGATTTGTGAACTTAATGAAAATTCTTCAAATAAACACAAAAATTTGGAAAGAATGGCATAATCACACAAACTTATAGAACAATTAAGAAATTTTATTTGCTTGCATTAATTTCTGAAATTATCTCCTATTTATAATGTATAAGAGACATGCATAAGTAGCTTTGGATGGGCACAACATCATCTTTTTATTTTGTTACATATAGAAAAAGTCAAATAAAATTGGTTCTTAATTTATCATGAAAGCCTTGCACGACTACAATGTTTATAAATACATAAGTCTTAATTTAAATTTGTCCATGTGTACAAATAAATCAAGAAAGTATATAAATAATATGTCAAAACTAGATCCAAAAGATAGCTTTACATAGCCTGAGTGAAACTACTAGTAATAATTGCACTCAAACTAAAATGGATTCCATTTGAGAGTGTCTAATTGAAAGTGCCAAAAATAATGGATGTTGATGTGGCACAAAATATAAAGGGACTAGACATTACCACAATGACTAAAGATAGATTTGTAGTTTTCACCAAATTTGTTCCTGACTAAGCATGCAAATGATCTATAGTATAAGTGACTGTAGAAAACATGGCTTATGTTGAAGTCTGAAATAAGATCTATAGTAGAAGTGATTGTAAAAAACATGGCTTATGTTGAAGTCTGAAATAAAGTATATGTAGAAGAGGATTCCATAGTTTTTTATGTTTAGGATTGTCATGATGAATCTCCTACTTTGGTAGACAATTTCTCTTACTCCTTCACTTTCTTGTATGTAGATGTGCATGATACAAAATCTGATTTTATTATCTTAAAACTAATGATGGGAGTTTCAATAAAACATGCATCTTACCCATTAGATTATTATATAGGATCAATGAAATGTTGAAATATTCATTGGGCACTTATGATTGGTATAGATCAATTGTATAACTTAATCACCACTCCCATGGAGTGTATTATCCACCTTTGCTTTAAAATTATCTACCGAGGACTGAAGCATATAGGTAATATGCATTTCCCCAAGAAATTTATTGACCTTGTGCTCTTGGTTAGTGAATTGCTTGACCAATTCCTTCATTTAATTATGCCATTCAATTAAATCATCTCTTTCACTACTGCCATAACTTTGAGACAAGGTTAAATACTTGATTGATAGTAAATTGAGGGTATGATTTTTATTCATTTCCTTAGAAATTAAGTACAAATTAGAGTCCAAATTTCTTAGTGCTTCATCAAAACTCACTACATTTCCCCACTGAGGTTGTGATTATGCTCTGGCTCTATGTATAAAACATACAAGGTTATATAAGGACCAAGAAAAATTGTAAACCCTTTCCAAAATTTCAACTAGATCTTTAATCTTAACCTAAGAATTAAGCCTTTTATTTTCTTTTTTCAATCCTTGCACTACCTTATTCAATACCCCTCATGTGGCCTCAAATATGGACATAGGATCTATTGGAACTCATCATGTTCCCCAAGGTAGGTTTTTCCCCTTTTAGTCAAGCTAAATAATTATTCTTATCTCCTAAATTCAATCTCTTTACTAGTAACAAACATATTACAATTTATGACCCTATTGAGCTTATTAGAAAAATCATCAAATTTTAGAGTCATTTTAGGCTCTTCAATAATCACCAAGTTCTACTTGGACAAATTTTTAGTCTATAATTGTTGCATCCATGGTGTTGCCAACACTAGCCCATTATGAGAGGTTGGTTTTTTGGATGGAATGGTTGATGGTGGTATAATGAGTGATTTTGGGTTAGGTAAATAGGATGAGAACATAGATATAGAAGGTGGAAGTCACAGGAATGAAGGGACAACCATTTTATTACCAAAGACCTTGATTTGGGGTGGAGTCCTAGTGATATGTTTGAACACATTAGGAGACTCTTGAATAGTTATAATAATAGAGGACTCTATATGAGTGATTTTGGCCATGGGTGACACTAGTTGAGTATAATAATGACCTTTTATTGGGTAAGTTACAAATATACATTGAGAAACTAGGTCCTCAAAATGTAGACCTTGAGGATAAAGAGAGACATGCCCTTGTGGGGTTTTTATATCCACAAGTTGTGTAATGATATCCTAGGTTAGATTTTTTTTAAATTAAGCAATTAGTGTAAATGTGACTAGAAAAACATTAGTGTCCACAATGATGGTAGTTGTGTTGGCTAATGAATAAAATGAGATAATAGGAATTGTTGCTATAGGAATAGTAAAAATACTAGATAGGGTAGCAATAATACTAGTTGAATCTAATGGAGATGTAGTATATATAGTAGTGGTAGAAAGATAAATTAGAATAGTTAGAATAAAAATAGAATTAGGAGAAATAATGGTTGTGACATGTGTAGTATGAATTATTGTAGCAATTGGACTATCAATGCCACAAGTGACTGATGTGACCATTGTAGGAGTATGTGGCATTGCTAGTTGGTCTGCAATTTTATTCAAAACAAGAAATTGGTCTTTTACCTTCATTTTTGCCTATTCCATGTCATATGTATGAGGAGGAATAAAATATGTAGTCCCAAAGTGTACATGTAAACATACATCCTAAAAAATATTAAATTGTGGCACATGTTTTATGTCCTATATTTTATGTTCTGCTAATCCCTCATCTACCATGCCTTCCTCAACATATACTCCTTTTGTATTTGATTAGACCAAGTTCAATGGTTTCTCGAGATATAGATGTGTCATTTCTTCCAATGTGATCTTGAGTAATTTGAAGATGATGGGAATGGTCTTCTTGGCTTGAGTGATAATATAATTTATTGTCATTATCTATATAGGAGGAGTCTAACTTACAAGAGGAGGAGGAAATACTAAAGGTGGTTGGGATTGTGTAGTTGTAAAATTAAATACCACTAGGATCAGATGATCCATAGGAGTTTTCATACCTATTAGAGGTGTTTATTGTTAATTATCCTTTGGTGGTGCAATTCCTCTAATTATCTTCCTTGTTAGTTTCTCGTCTATCTCTACAAAGGTCTCTTATTCTTGCTTAGGTTCCTCTATTGTAACTGTATCCTCCTTCCTTATAATAGGATCATATTGAATCTTTTGGGATATTTCTATGGTCATTTTAGTAGAGTGAATTTTAATTCATACTTCATAATCATCCTCTAAATTCATGAAGATGAAGTCATGTGTATACTCTTTATGATCATAATTCATTTTAAGTCTTATGAATCTTCTTATATGTTGGGCCACCCTACCCTTAGGGTCCTAATATATAAATTATACCAATTTAAGGTATAATGTCCTTATGTGTTAGTAAGATCCAACTATTTGGCTCCAATACTAGAACTATTGTTTACTATGCTTAGGGGAGTCTTGTGAATAACCCCTAACTTAAATTATTTTCAATTTTTATCCACACTATTAGATAAATGGTAGGGTGTTTCTTGCTATGCTAATTTGTTTGGGATAATTATAGGGAAATAAAATGGTTCCACCAATATCCCCTATATCTTGATAAAAGTATGATCTAGATAAAACTAGTAGTCACCAGATGACTTAAATGACCTTATAATTTATTCTAAAAATCTTGTCATAGGTTTATAATTTGTAATTTTATACACTACATGATACAGAGTCAATAATTATTTGTATGTGATCCCTGAATCTATGATTATGAAACATATTGAAGTCATCACATATCTTATGATCTTTGGTCTTTAGATGCCATGGTGTTTCCCTTGGAGGAGTGACCATGGCACAAACTACATTTAGTGAGTAGGACATCATATATAAATGGCCATTTGATCTAGATAGGGCCATTCTCTATTGTTTCAAATTGAAACTGATAATTTCTCCAATTATTGGGATCTTCTTGCCATTGAATATCATAGAAAATAAAGGGATATAGACCTAATTCACATGTGTGATAGAAGGAAAACCATAAATTTTATTTAAAATTGCCACTGCAATCCTAACTTTAGACCTAAATTTCATAATTGAATTAACATTCCTTTTTAAAAAGTTATCATGGGCATTTTCCCATGCCCTACGTATGTCCCTAATATTATTTTTCTTAATACATTTCAAAAGTGTTTCCTAGTCATACACTATGTCTACTTTGGGTAGTCCATAATATTTTTCAAAGTCTATCCCTGTTATGAAAGTTACTAGCTCTTTGTTCTTAATTATATGGAAGATATCATTGGTACACATACCAATAATAATTAAGTTATGCAAAGTGTCAATGGAAGGAAATACCTCTAGTTTTGCAATTTATCTATGTAGTCCCACTACTTTCATGGCCAAGATATCATATATGTACTCCCTCTCATGAAGTGGTAAGTCATCCTCATCATTGTATGGTTTGATATTTTCCACCTCTATAAAAAATAGATGAGTAATGGAAAAATTTATTACCTAGGGCACTCTAATTGAATACAGTATCCTTAAAATCCACTTGAGTTCTAAAATAGTAAATTGATGGTGTATGGGTGTTGTCTTTGGTTGCCATTGACATAGTTCATCAAACTCTATATTTTGATTGTATAGTTCATTTTTATAAAATATAGGGCTCTAAGTATATATGCACTAGTTAATTTGATTTAAAATGGGGCTGAATTGAATTCGAGAGGAAGGATATAAACTATAATCTCTGAACTCATTGCAATGATCTTCCATCCATGGGAATTAATTATAGTGCAATAGTTCATGTCAATTGTCTATAAATTTTTGAATTTTTATTTTATGGCATAAGATTTAATAAGGCTTAATTTGACACATGTCACCTTATCATTTATTTTGATTTATTAGTCACCTCTTTGAGTTTTAATATGTTTGTTGGTATTTTATAGTTGCCATCGTATCGCTTAGTCCTGACATGTATGCCTTTACATATGTAGTTGGCTATGTTAGTTCATAATATGTGACTCTCAACTATGTTGCATAGAATATGTGGTGGTGGATTTCTTTAGGCTCCTTTAGAATATAAGGACACGAGGGTCATGTCACTATGCTTGTTTGGATATCATATCTGACTGTGCTTAGAAGAACACACATCATAATATCATTGTCACTTGAGTATGCCTTTTAATTTTTCTTATGATTTATGCCATTGTGTGAATGATGTAAGGTGATGACACATGTATCCTAATTATTCATATAATTACATGTGGTTACATCCACAAGTAACATATGGTAGTTGATTATTCTGAAGAAGACACGTGGTAGCTTTTCACTCCATTACTTGGTCATGGTATTTATATTCTATCATTTTGGTTATAGACTTATATGTAGTGAGATGGTGACATGTTGCACAATATCACTTTATTGATATGTTGTTAGGATAAATGAATTATAACATTGAGAAAAAACTTGTAATGGTGTGACATGTTGACACTTGGCATGATCTCATTTGTTAGCTAATTTTTAGTTTTCATGACTTAGTTTTTATGTCGAAGACTTGTGAAGAACCAATATGGTGACACTTAGTATAATCTTGTGTACTTGTGTAGTCTTTAGTATGTAAAAATAATAATGTTTAGCTTTGATTTTTTTTTAAATTTTGATGAGGGACGCCTATCAATTTCAGTGATGACTTGTAAAGTAAATGAAACCTAATAAACTTGGAAAAGTGATGTTATATCTGCTAGTTAAGTAAATCTATATAAAATAATACCCAACCTTATAGTTAATTATTGCCTCATTTCTTATCCAAAATTTTTAAAAATAAAAGTGATATTTAGAACTTGGGATTAGGTGTAGTTTGATCTAAAGTCCTTTATGTCTTAATAGAGATCAAATGTAGAATTTTTAGAATTAGTGGGTCCAAATTTGATTTTTTTTTAAAATGGGACATGTTGGTCACAAAATATGGCTAATATTAGGCCCCTATTTCAATAATTATGTGTTATCACATAGGATTTACACTCATTTTTTGATGTAAAATAACTCATTATGTAATACCTAATGATACAATGGGAAAACCTCCAAGCTGTGGGACTCTAGAAAATTGAGGTTAACCTTCAGAGAAGGCAAAATTTCTTTCATTAAATATGATACAATTGATAAGATACTAGTTCTATAGAAATTTTGATTTTTTTTAGTGTTCTTTCTCCTAAACTAAATTTTGACTAGGAAAAGAGTTAAGAATGAAATTTTGTAAAACTAAAATAGTGATTGCACCAAATATTTTAGTGGGTCTTAATTCTTTCTTGATAAACACAACATATTAAGAAATTAATTAAAATTTGTTTGATCATAAACTCATGAAAATTAGAAATAAAAGGAAATATTTTCTATTTTCATAGAAGGGACAAGATTCACTTATTTTCATCAAACTATACATCATAAGGGTAAAATACCATAATTTTTTTTCTTATGACTGAAAATAAGAACTGTAATATGCGAAAATACTTGAATAACTTTGCCTAATTCACAAAGATTAAAATAGACCCTAAAATACCATTCCCAATGCCTAATTCAAAAATCAACCTCTAGGTAGTCCTTCGAAGGCCAAAACCCAGTCAACTCATAATTAGGCCTAGTGCCTAGTAAAGAAGTCCATAATGGAAAGTTTTGTTTTGGATAGATGACTCACACATATTGGTAGAATCCCCATGGAACTAGACACATGAAAAGGTCATTTTCACATGGATTCATGGAGAGAGGAAGTCATCCACAAGCAACAATAATACATTAAATAACTCTAAAGAATTTCAAGTTTTAGTCAGGTCTGTCTTGATTTTTGAGGCATTACAAGAGAAAGTAAAGGTTTCTGACCTTATCCTTTGGTACCAAGGATCCCTATGACCTACCCAATCCCATTATGAAATCCTATTACCTTGGAAATAACTGTAGATATCCTCTATTTATACACATATCTTGGTCAGTCACCAAAAAGCCTAGATAGTGCAAGTATGCCATGAAGGGAGGAATAATAACTATGAAGCTATGGGACTCTATGGTGAGCTGTAGTAAGCTGGAGAAAGTGTGATTATGAATTTAGGAGGTCTCAAAGAGGCATTTAATCCTACAGGGAGGTCTAAGTCACAAAATTTGCAAGCAAGGCCTAGTAGGCCTAATCTAGTCTTAGTGTCTAGAGAGGAGCCCCATCACTTCTATAAATAGATAGACATTGAGACCATGTGGGATATGTTTCTATATTTACATCAGATGTTTAAAGACCATAAGTATGTAAGGGAGGTATCTAATAATATATCTCTTGGCCTCAAGTGCACATAGGCCTATGCAGTCTACATATAAAAGAATCAAATAGGGGAAGTGCCCCTATTTTGTCTTAGATAGGGGGCACTTCCCCATGCCCAAAATTGGTAGTTTTGAAGAAAAGAGATGAAAGGATGGACCAGAAGCCAAGGATAAAATTAAGGTGAGTTTTTGAAATTGAAACAAACCTAGTAAAGCATGAATAATCAAGTAGGAACATGGGAAACCAAACATGGTACTCCACATCCTAGGTTTACAGTCAAATCTAATGGGCAAAATTAGGGCCTAAAAGGCAAACAAGAAGTGATTTTCATTTCTAGTATGGGATGAATGTCCTAACAAGTTGTAACATGTATATTGGGTCATTGTAAAGATACTTAACCTATTGATATGTAGTAGATTCATCAAAACCATGTTTAGACTTCAGGTTGCAGTCAAACTTAAAAGGGCAAGGTTGAGGCCTAGTGATAAATGAGTAGTCATTTTCAATTATAACATAAAATGATCACTCTAACTAGATGTAACATGTTTTTATGGTCTCTCCAAACATGTTCAATATCTGACCTTATAGAGGAAGTCATAAAAAGGTCAATTTTGAGCCCAAAACCAACTTAGCATGTAGGTAAAGAGAGAGACAACCTTGATAGGCCATGTTTTTAAGCTTATATCTTTCATGAGGATATGCATGGGAGCTAGAGGAGTTAGGGGAAGATATTAGAGGTCTTGAATAACCAATTTGTGTAATTGGTTATCAAATTATATGTCAGAGTTTTATGAACCATCTTTAAGACCAAAAACTAGCTAAAACCCTTACTAAACCCTGATTAGGACCAATATTGGAAAACGGAGTTGGAGATGTAACCAAATGAGATATTTTAACCATAATAGCTATTGGAAATTGGAGAGGACTCCCTCAGGCTACTCCAAACTATGATTAGTTGTACTGAATTGTAAGGAGGGGGTATAAACAGGATTTTTCTCACGATTTTATGTGTTACATAGGCTACAAGAGGAGTTAAGAGATGAAAAGAAGTTTGGGAGAAATATTGACACTTATAATACCTCCTAATATTTATTTCATACCATTAAATAGCTTATAATTTCACCAACTAGGTGATTCAATTCAGCCAATCAAATCTAGCATATTGGGTAAACTAGAGAGAAGGGAATAAATCTTCAAGTAAAGTGATTTTAAGGTGTGCTTGATGATTCTAGATATATGAAGGGTTTTTATACTTTTCATTCAATCCATTTCATGTATTTTCATGGATAATTGATTCCAATTTTGAGGCCAAGTGTGCAAGGTGAATGGAAGGGTAGTTTTCATGACAACAAATGATGATGGCTCAATTTTAGAGGTTTCTAGAGGACTAGGCATTCAACCAATACATGGAGAGGCATGTATAATGTCCATATCTTGTATTAAAATCATTATAATTTCTCAAAATTAGTTACAAGGTACTCAAATAGGCCCAATCATGAAGGTAGTTTTTCTATGAAAAAGGAGTTTTACACCAATTTGCATAACTTTGATGACTTGGTTTGACACTTGTAGCTCCTTAAATTTCATGGTTCAACCCATATCCTCTTCTAATGCATGGGTAACTAATTCTTTCAGTTTTCCAAGTATCCTTGTGACCCTTGGACTTCTCTCCTCTCTCTCTCTCTCAAACTCCATAAGAGTTGGCCATTTTGGCATTGTATTCTATGCTCCACCTGAGTATGGTGAAGACTTGCTCAATTATACACATTTTGATCAATAAAATGACTAAGTGTTACCTTTTTCATGATTATACTTAGTTTATGTAATTGAATGTTTGATTTTTCTTAAGTGACACTCTTTTTTCCTTAGAATGTTAGCTCATTCTTGTAACTTATTTGTAGTTGGAAAAATTATTTTTTTAGGGAATGTGAAGTGTTATTGAGATATGTCAAGGATTAAGTGACTTTGTCTCTTCATTAGTGTCATTCAAGGCCTATTTTCTAGTCTTCCTATCCTATATGTTCATCTTGACCTCACAATGTAACATTGATGTAAGAAGGGGTAGATTGGGAAAGTGTATGTTTGGTTTGTTGCTTGGTCTTAAGTGTCATATACATATGGTTGGATTTCATAAATATATCTGATGTATCACCTCCATGAGTTTATCTTTGATTTTAGTAGCTTTATCCCTTTCCCCCCAGAGGTTATTTATAGGTTCAATCTTAAGTGGTACATCAAGGGAGCAAGCCCTATCTAGAGACTCAACTCATTCCTTAGGCTACCCATAATCCTAAAGGTGATTCCATTATGCCACTTGGATGAGGAGAGATTTGTATCTCCTCAAAGGGTGAAAACCCAAGTGATAATAGTTTTTGGCATGCCCAGTGGGACTCTTGTTCAAAGGATTTGGAAAATTCTTGGTGTGTTCTTCAATCAGTCAGCCTTTTTTAGGCATCTCAATCAACACCAATGGTGACTCTAAGTTGAATCAGTTGGTCAAGTAGCCTAGTGCATTAAGAAATCATATTTTGGTATGTATAATCCTATTTTTGAGCAACATGGATCTTATGTTCCTTCACATAGTTTGGTCAAACTCATGTTGTTCATCGAATCACCTCAAGTAGATCTCCTAATCGTCCTTATCCTAGTTAATCTAAGAGTCTTAGGGATATAATGTTGGAGTATGAGAAGAAAATGATGGAAGTAGATAGGTTGAATTAATACAATAAATAATAGCAAGAGATAAAGTATAAAGAGGAGTACTTACTTAGGCAAGCTCAAACCATGTAATCCATAGAAGAGAGACTAATAAGATGGAGGAGTCAACTCACCCAATGCAAATAACCTTGTGTGCCTTTTTCCATCCTAATACAACCTTCTCCCATGAAAAATGAACCCTCTCTTATCCCAAACCTCCTATAAATGGAAATTTCCCATTAAAAGAGGATAGAAGGATCTTCCAATCTGCCTAGTAAACCTTTTCTTACATTAAGTGAGCACCCTTGTACCCCAAATCCTTTCTTCCAAACAGCACTTGCTCATCAAAGAAAGGTGAATGAATCTGATGGCCCATATAATACATCCTCTCCTATGCCAAATCAAACTCTTCCTACTATTAATATCTTACATTTGACAATCCATCATCAAAGAAAATTAGAGCAGCCTTCTATGGAAACAAACTACTCTGACTTCCCAAGTTGTGAGCCCTCTTTTAAGAAAATTGAACCTACCCCTCATGGAAACCAACACATCCATATTCAAGAAAATCCTCCTATGTATATACAAACTCTTTCTAGTCTCCTTCAACCTCCTAAAATCCTTCAATCTGATAGCATGATTTCAAGATGGAGAAATGTCCATCATGAACCAACTCAAGACCTTGAGAAGGTGAATGAAGTTGTTGGATAGCATCAAGAGGAGATCCATAATGTCAATATTCTAAGTCAGAGGAGTTTTCATCATGAATCAGTTCAAAATATTGAAGAAGAAAGGAATGAGGAAGTTATGCCTATTGGTTCACATGTTGGAAGGATGTCCTTCAAATACAAGCACAACCTATAAAGGGAAAAAAGGAAGAAGTTAATGAAACTCATATTAATAGAAATGTGGATTCAGTAAGTCATTCTCCTATTCCTCAATCTGAAGTGAGTTCAAGTGATGAAAGCCTCCCAAGCCTTGATATGGTGATTGTAAGATGGAAAGAATAAAATCAAGATGTTCTAATGTGCTTCAATCCAGTAAAAGATATTTCATGCCCTCCCACCCTCTCCTTTGAGAAAGGAGAATACACCTTGTGTGATATGAAAGACAAAATTTTAGAACCTAAGGGTGAAGAATAAAATCTAAATGGAGAAGGAACATATATTGAGGACTGACAATGGTATCATGGTGACATGCAAGAACTAACTCTCTTGATTCCTTTTTGGATCTCAAAGAGGATGAAGGAAAAATAACTCTTGATGACCTTGAAATTGAAGAGGAAAATTTTCCAAGTGTATCTAATGAAGAGGTTGGCATTGGGAGCACTTCTCGGTCCCAAGAAGGAGAGGCATCAAGTATGAAGCTATGCAGGCATGATGAGTTTTCATTATCTCTACTTGATGAGCTTCCATTTTATTTTGATGAAGATAGTGAAAAATCTATGAAAGATGATGATAAAGAGCTCCAAGAAAGTTTTCATGAGCAAGATGATATCTTGGTCCTTGATCAAAAAAAAGAGAAATTAGACTGGTATGGCTTTGATATTAAGGAAGGATACCATGAGCAAATTGAACAAGCAAGTGATTCATTTTGGGATGAACTTGAAGACTATTGTACTAATTGCAACATCAAACTAGCATCCCTTCCTCAAGAGAGAAATGAAGAAGCTAGAGATCAGTTTTCCAAGCTTCTTGAATAACTAGAGGAAGATGAGTTGGTCCAAGACACATACCAAGAGGGACATGAGCCAAATGGGCCTTATAATGATACAATTGCAGCCATTGATGCATTAATGGCTATGCTAGTATGAAGGACCAAAATAAGACATGTCTCAAAGAGAAAAAAGAATACATATATATTGGAGATATGTTTGAATTTGATCCATTTGAATACATTCCAATCAAGGTGGTAAATAATAAAGGTGAGCCATAGAGTGTATACTTAAATAAACTACTTGTTTGGCACCATGAGGTTTCTTGTCATGGAAGAGACCTAAGAAACTTCCCATTTGATCCAGGAGGGAGGTATGATCATTATTAGTTATACATAGTAGTTATTCTTTGCTTATCTTAAGTGTTTTGAGCATATGTGTGTGTTTGTTGTCTTATTTTGTGTGTCTTTACTTTGTGTGGTTGAGGTAGTCACTAGTGTTTTGTCTTGATCAAAGGTTTGTGTTTAATGGTCAAGGTATCTTGTTTGTCCCAATATTTAGATGACTCCATAAACCCAATGGAATGATAAGGCTACTAGTCTAGTTAGTATAGCAAGCATACTACCCCTATGAGTCACCAATTTGTTGACCAATTTTGACTTTTAGGTCAATATATGGCACCCCTAGTAAAAAAATTCATTTTTATGCCTATAAGGGGGTATAATGTCTTATTATAAGGTGTTTTATTGGTTAATTAATGCCAATTTGTGTTATAATAACTTTGGTCATTAGTTATCTAGGTCCATTTATCATTGTGAGTCTTTTTAAGGGGTCAAATAGGTGCATTTAATGATTTGTATGGGTTTCTTGGGAAATGTGCACTTAAAAAATGTAGATGTCATGTACCATGTGTCTTATTAAGTATTTACTGACTGTTACTAATTGAATATTATAGTTTGTGTAGAAGAAAGGAATAGTTTTATAATGAAATAAGAAGAAAATGACACATATATGGCTCTTTGGGAAGTGTGCCATGTGTGCGGATGCCATGGAATACCACTCCATATTAAAAAAAATCATATATACACTTGTTTTGATCTGGATATGTCATTGTGAAGTCAAAACCATTTTGCTCCCTTCTTGCTCTTCTTGGCAAACCAAAGTGACTTATTGGTTTTTGTTTGGTAGGCCAACACACAAGTTTTCAAAGAAAATGCTATTGGGATCATATTATACACTCACAAACATTAAAATACATATAATAAGTTTGATAAATGGTCAAATTTTCTTCATTAACCATCCATTTGAAGTGGAGTATTCAAAACTTCATGCTTATTTGTGCACCCTATCAATTTTCTCTTACTTTGAACATATCCATACAAATAAATTGATCATATTTATTCCAAAGGATTTTGGCCTCATTATATGACACTTCCCATTCTTTGTTTCAATTTTTAATTTTATTTCATAAGGAATTCATCTTAGGTTTGAAGACTAGTGCTTTTTGTGTTGATTGGCAGTTTTCTCCACTTTCAGGAATTCCACACTTGTTCATGATTTCAAAGGGATATGATAGGTCCTTACACATGTTTTAAAATATCTCTTAGTTTTCCATATAATATATTATCCTTATTATATAATCATTTTCATGATTTTGTAGTCATATACCATACTTGCACACAATTCTACCATTAATGGACACCTTCAAATGTTTTCATGGAGATTTAACACATTGAAGTAAAGATGTTGGAACTTGTTTCAAGTTTCCCTCGATGGAGATTATACATTTGAAATTTTAACCTTGAGTTGGAATTGTTTTAAGACCCTTTCATCTATATTTATTCTTGATCTCATACTCACTGCCCATGTGTGTAGTCAATAGTCATCTACAGATGGTGTTTCCAAAGATCTAAGAATACTTGTTTGGAGGCTGTGAACAAGTGATGGAACCCATTTTGAGTCTTAATATGTTAAAGGAGGTATTGGAAGACCTTTTAGAAACACTATAATGGAAAATGATATAAGGAGCACTTTCAAATAAGTGACTGTGTTCTTAGGGATCTAATCCCTAAAAGTAAAAAATAGAGGCATATAAGGTTTTTATAGACCTCCTAAAATGTGCTCACAAGGTGTTTCAAACATCTAGATTGATAAGTTTGGTAATTCTTAGTATGGACTAGATCCATGCCAAAGATGAAGATAAAATAATGAAGATAAGATGATTATTGAAAGGTCTCAAGGTGCTTTTGAAACACTGAATTTTAATAATGATATCTACAGGCTTGGGAAACTATGAATGACCTTTGACACCAAGAAGAACATGAAACTCATCTTCATGAGAATGGTTCCAATAGTGATCATGAAACTTATATGATCTCAAGATCACCTAGAGAGTTTTTAATGTAATTTTTTGCTCCTTTTGAGCACTTTGATGTCTTTATATAGGGCAAATTGCACCTTTCAATAGGGGCTCAAGGAGAAGGGGTCCTAGTCAAGAGTGAAAGGCATAGTTTGAGCCCAAATGGAGCATGTAGGTGAATTTGAGATGAGATACACATTTGTAACCTTAGGGAGGTTTCAAAAAATTTAATGAGCATCATGAATAAGTTATAAGCAACCCCATATTGACCTAAAACAAGTCAAATAGGGGTGTCTCAGTCCACCTATAGGTAGGGACTCAATCTTGGATAAAGGAAGGGTTGTTTAAGGATTGAAGTGTATGTGGAAGAGTTGAATGGATAAAAAGAGTAAAATGGTGCTCAAAAATTAAAATAGACCCTAAAATACCATTACCAATTCCTAATTCACAAAGCAACCTATAGTTTAGTCCTACCATGGCCAAAACCCAGTCAACTCATAATTAGGCCTAGTGCCTAGTAAAAAAGTTCACAATGGAAAGTTTTGTTTTGGTTAGATGACCACAAATATTGCTAGAATCCCTATGGCACTAGACTCATGAAAATCTCATTTCCACATGGATTCATGGAGAAATGATGTCATCCATAAAAACCTATAACATTAAAGAACTCTATAGAATTTTAGGTTCTAATCTAGGCCTAGTGTCCAGAGAGGAGCCCCATCACTTCTATAGCTAGATAGGCATCAAAACCATGTGGGATATGTTTCTAGATTTTCATCAAATGTTTAAAGACCATCATTATGCAGGGGATGTCTCTAAGAAGCTATCTCTTGGTCTAAAGTGCACATAACCAAGAGATTAAATTTTGTACAAGGCATCCTTACCTCTTGTAGGACCTCCTTCAACACCTGGATATGATAATCAAATAGGGGAAGTGCCCCATGTTTTGTTTTAGATAAGGGGCACTTCCTCATACCCAAAATTGGAAATTTTGAAGAAAATAGATAAAAGGATGGACCGGAAGCCAATGATACACTTCAAGTGAGTTTGTGAAGTTGAAACACATCTTGTAAAGCATGAATAATCAAGCAAGAACATGGGAAACCAAATAGGGTATTCCACACTCCTAGGTTTATAATCAAACCTAATGGGTAAAATCAAGGCCTAAAAGGCAAATGAGAAGAAACTTTCATTTATAGTATGGGATGAATGTCCTAGTGAGTTGTAACATGTCTATGTGGTCATTGTAAAGATGCTTTATCTATTTATATGTAGAGTAATCATCAAAACTATGTTTGGACTTCAAGTTGTAATTAGACTTAAAAGGGCAAGGTTGAGGCCTAGTGATGGAATGAGTAGTCATTTCCACTTCTAGCATAAAATGATCACTTAACCTAGATGGAACATGTTTTTAGGGTCTCTCCAAACTTGTTCATGCTCTGTAGAGGAAGTCATAAAATGGTTAATTTTGAGCCTAAAACCAACTCAATATGCAATAAAAGAGAGAGACAACCAAGATAGGCCATTTTTTGAAGCTCATATCTTTCATGAGGGTATGCATGGGAGCTAGAAGAGTTAGGGAAAGATAGAAGAGATATTGAAAAACAATTTTTTGGAATTGGTTATAAACTTGGACATCAAAGCTTTATGAACCATCCTTAAGACCAAAAACTAGCTAAAACCCTTGTTAAACCCTGATTAGGACCAGTTTTGGAAAATGGAGTTGGAGATGCAACCAGATGAGTTAGTTTGACCATAATAACTATTGAAAATTGGAGAGGACTCCCTTAAGCTACTCAGAACTATGATTATTTTTATTTAATTGTAAGTATGGGGGTATAAACAAGATTTTTCTCACTATTTTGTGTTTCACAGGCTAAAGGAGGAGTTAGGAGATGAAATCTGGCATATTGGGCAAGCAAGAGAGAAGGGAGGAAATATTCAAGTAAAATGATTTTAAGGTGTGCCTAATTTTTATAGAGACATGGAGGGTATTAAAACTTGTCATTCACTCCATCCCACATATTTTTAAGGATTACTGATGTGAATTTTGAGGTAAAGTGTGCAAGGTGCATGGAAGGGTAGTTTTTAGGAAAATAGATGATGATGGCTCACTTTTATAGGTTTTGAGAGGACCAAGAATGAAAATAATGAATGGAGATGCATGTATGATTTCCATAACTTACATTTCAATAATTATAATTTCTCTAAATCAATTACAAGGCATTCAAATAGGCCCAATCATGAAGGCAATTTTTTTATGCAAAAGGAAGAGTTTTGCACCACTTTGCATAATTTTGATGACTTGGTTTGACACGTGTAGCTCCTAAACTTGAATTATTTAAAATATATCCTCTTCTCATGCATTGATAAATTATTATTTTAGTTTTCCAAGTGTCCTTGTGACCCTCAGACTTTTTTCCTTCTCTCTCTCTCTCAAACTCTATAAGAGTTGGCCATTTTGATATGGTATTTTATGATCCACCTGACTATGGTGAATACCTACTCAATTATACACATTTTAATAAATAAAATGACTAAGTGTTACCTTTTACATGACTATACTTATTTTTTGTACTTGAATGTTTGATTTTGCTTAAGTGACACTCTTGTTTCCTTAGCATGTTAGCTCATTCTTGCAACCTATTTGCAGTTGGAAAACTTCTTCTTCTAGGGCATGTGAAGTGTTATTGAGATATGTCAAGGATTAAGTGAGTTTGTCTCTTCATTAGTGCCATTCAAGGCCTATTTTATAGTCCTCCTATCTTATATGTTCATCTTGACCTCACAATGTAACATTGATGTAAGAAGTGGTAGATTGGGAAAGTGTACATTTGGTTTGTTGCTTGGTCTTAAGTGTCATATACATATGGTTTGATGTCATAAATATATTTGGTGTATCACCTCCATTAGTTTATCTTTGTTTTCAGTCTCTTTCTCCCTTCCCCCCTAAGGTTAGTTATAGGTTCAATCCTAAGTGGTATATGAAGGGAGCAATCCCTATCTAGAGACTCAACTCATTTCTTAGCCTACAAACAAGCCTAGAGGTGATTCCATTGTGCCACTTGGATGAGGAGAGATTTACATCTCCTCAAAGGGTACAAATCCAAGTGATAAATTTTTTTGGCACACCTAGTGGGAATCTTGTTCCAAGGAGTTGGAGAATTCTTGGTGTGTTCTTCAACCAATCAACCTTTTAGAGTTATCTCAATCAACACCGATGGTGACTCCGAGTTGAATTATCTAGTCAAGAAGCCTAGTGCATTAAGAAATCAGATTTTGGTATGTATAATATTATTTTTGAGCAGCATGGATCTTATGTTCCTTCACATAATTTTGGTCAAGCTCATGTTGTTCATGGAATCACCTCAAGTAGCTCTCATAATTGTCCTTCTCCTAGTCAATCGAAGAGTGTTAAGCAGATAATGTTAGAGTATGAGAAGAAAATGATGGAAGTAGATAGGTTGAATGAATACAATAGATACTGTCAAGAGATAAAGTATAAAGAAGAGTGCTTGTTTAGGTAAGCTCAATCCATGCAATCTATAGAAGAGAGACTAATAAGATGGAGGAGTCAACTCACCCAATGCAACCAACCTTGTGTGCCTTTTTCCATCCCAATACAACCTTAAACCATGTAAAAAGAACCCTATATTTTCCTAAACCTCCTACAAATGGAAATATCCCATCAAAAGAGGATAAAAGGATCTTCTAATCTACCTAGTAAACCTTCTTTTACACCAAGTGAACATCCTTGTACCCCAAATCCTTTCTTCCAAACAACACTTGCTCATCAAAGAAGGGTGAATGAATATAATGGCCCATATAATACATCCTCTCCTATGCCAAATCAAACTCCTCATACTATTAATCTCTTGCATTTGGAAATCCAACACCAAAGAATATTAGATCAACCTTCAATGGAAACTAACTACTCCAACTTCCCATGTTGTGAGCCCTCCTTTGAGAAATTCCAACCTATCCCTCATGGAAACCAACACATCCATCTTTAAGCAAGTCCTCATATGCATGTGCAAACTCTTTCTAGTCTCCCTTAACCTCCTCAAGTCCTTCAATATGATATCAAGATCCCACGTTGGATAAATGTCCATCATGAACCAGATCAAGACCTTGAGAAGGTAAATAAATTTGCTACCTATCATCAAGAGGAGACTCATAATGTCAAGATTCCAAGTTGGAGGAGTGTTCATCATGAATCAATTCAAAATCTTGAATAATAAAAGGAGGAATTTATGCCTATTGGTTTCACATGTTGGAAGGATGTCCTTCAAATACAAACACAACCCATAAAGGGAAAGAAGGAAGAAGTTAATAAAACTCATATGAATAGAAATGTAGATGTGGTAAGTCATTCTCATATTTCTCAATCTAAAGTGAGTTCAATTGATGAAATCTTCCCAAGCCTTGATATGGTGATTGTAATATGGAAAGAATAAAATTAAGATGTTCCAATGTGCTTCAATCCAATCAAAGATTTTTAATGCCTTCCCAGCCTCTCCTTTGAGAAAGGAGAACACACCTTGTGTAAGATGGAAGATAAAATTTTAGAACTTAAGGGAAAAGAAGGAAACATGAATGGAGAAGGAGTAAATATTTAGGACTTTCAATGGTATCATGGTAACATGGAAGACCTTAACTCTCTTGATTCCTCTTTGGATCTCAAAGAGGATGAGGGAAAGATAACTATTGAAGACTTTGCAGTTGAATAGGAAACTTTTACAAGTGTACCTAATGAAGAGGTTTTCATTGGGAGTGATTTTCAAGCCCAAGAAGGAGAGGAATTAGGTATGGAACTATGTAAGCATGATGATTTTTCATTATCTTTACTTGATGAGATTCCTTTTTGTTTTGATGAAGATAGTGAACAATCCATGAAAGATGATGATGAAGAGCTCCAAGAAAGCTATCATGAGCAAGATGATATATTGGTCCTTGATCAAGAAGAAAAATTATATTGGTATGGTTTTGATATTGATGATAGAGACCATGAGCAGATTGCACAAGCAAGTGATTCCTTTTGGGATAAACTTGAAGACTATTATAATAATTGCAACATAAAACTAGCATCCCTTCATCAAGAGAGTAATTAAGAAGCTAGAGATTAGTTTGTCAAGATTCTTGAAGAACTAGAGGAATATGAGTTGTTTCAAGACACATACCAAGAGGAACATGAGCCAAATGGGCCTTACAATGATAAAATTACAGCCATTGATGCATTAATGAGCTATGCTAGCATGAAAGACCAACATAAGACATGTCTCAAAGAGGAAAATAAATACATATATGTTGGAGATATGTTTGAATTTTATCAACTTGAATAAATTCCAATCAAGGTGGTAAATAATAAAAATGAGACACAAAGTGTATAATTTAATAAACTACTTGTTTGGCACCATGAGGTTTATTATCATGAAAAAGACCTAAAAAACTTCCCATTTGATCTAAGAGGGAGGTATGCTCATTATTAGTTGTACATAGTAGTTTTTATTTGATTCTCCTAAGTTATTTGAGCACATGTGTGTGTTTTTTATCTTATTTTGTGTGTGTCTTTGCTTTGTGTGGTTGAGGTAGTCACTAGTGTTTTGTCTTGATCAAAGGTTTGTGGTCAATCGTCGAAGTCTCTTGTTTGTATCAATCTTTAGATGACTCCATAAGCCCAATAAAATAATAATGCTATTGGTATAGTTAGTATAAGAGGCATACTACCCCTATGAGTCACCATTTTGTTGACCAATTTTGACTTTTAGGTCAATATAGGGCACCCCTAGTAAAAAACTTCATTTTTAGGCCTATAAGAGGGTATAATGTCTTGTTATAAGGTGTTTCATAAGGAAATTAATGTCAATTAGTGTTATAATAACTCTTTTCATTAGTTATATAGGTCAATTTATCATTTTGAGTCATTTTAAGGGGTCAAATAGGTGTATTTTATGCTTTATACATGTTTATTGGGAAAAGAGCAAGTTAAAAATGTTGATTTCACATGACATGTGTCCTAGTAAGTCTTTAGAGAATATTAATAACTAAATATTACAGGTTGCGTAGAAGAAAGGAAAATTTTATAATGTAAAAGGAATAAAATTATTGTATTGATCTGAAGATGTTGTTTTGAAGTCAAAACCATTTTGCTCCCTTCTTGCTCTTCTTGGCAGACCGAAATGACTTGCAAGTTTTTGTTTGGTACGACCAACATAGGGGGTTTCAAAAAAAATGATCCTATGAGAATATTATAAACTCATATAAATTAAAATACATATAATAATTTTTATAAATGGTCAAATTTTCTTCATGAATCATCCATTTGAAGTGGAGTGTTTAAAACTGCATGCTTATCTATGCACCCTAACAATTTTCTATTGGTTTGAACAAATCCTTATATTATAGTTGATCATATTTGTTCCAAAGAATTTTTGTATCCTTATATAATACTTCCCATGCTTGGTTTCAAGTTTTATTTCTATTTTATAATGAATTCATCTCAGTTTTAAAGACTAGTGCTTTCTGTGTTGATTGGCAGTTTTCTCCACTTTCAGGAATTCCATGATTTTTCATGATTTAATAGGGATATGATAGCTCCTTAAACATGTTTTAAAATATATCTTGTTTTCCAATATAGCCTATGAGACTCATTATACAATCATTTTCATGAGCTTGCAGTCATATACCATACTTACACACAATTTTGCCATTAATGGACACCTTCAAATGTTTTCATGGAGATTTAACACATTGAAGTAAAGATGTTGGAACTTGTTTCAAGTTTACCTTGGTGGAGATTATGCATTTGAAAGTTTAACCTTAATATTTAATTTTTATAAGACCCTTTCATCTACATTTCTTCTTGATCTCATACTCACTGCCCATGTGTGCAGTCAACAATAATCTACAAATGGTGTTTCCAAAGACCTAAAAATACTTGTTTGGAGGATTTTAACAAGTGATGGAACACATTTGGAGTCTTAATATGTTTAATGAGGTATTAGAATACCTTTTATAAAAACTATAATGTCAAATGAGATAAGGATCACTTTCAAAGAAGTGACTGTGTTCTCAGGGATCTAATCCCTAAAAGTAAAAAATAGAGGCACATAATGTTTTTATAAATCTCCTAAAACATGCTCATAAGGTGTTTCAAAAATATAGATTGATAATTTTTGTAATCCCTAGTATGGAATAGATCTATGACAAATATGAAGATCAAATGATGAAGATAAGATGATTATTGGAAGGTCTCAAGTTGCTTTTGAAACGTTGAATTTCAACATTGATATCTATAGGCTTGGGAAACTGTGAATGACCTTTCAAACCAAGAAGAACATGAAACTCATATTCATGAGAATTGTTCCAATAGTGATTATGAAACTTATATGATCTTAAGATGACATATAGATTTTTTAATGTAATGTTTTTATCTTTTTGAGCACTTTGATGTCTATGCACAGGGCAAATTGCACCTTCTAGTAGGGGCTCAAGAAGAAAGGGTCCCAATCAAGAGTGAAAGGCATAGTTTGAGCCCAAACAAAGCATGCAGGTGAATTCAAGATGAGATACACATTTATAACCTTAAGGAGGTTTCAACAAAATTAATGGTTATTATGAAAAAGTTATAATCAACCCCATCTTGACCTACAAGAAGTCAAATAGGTGTGTCTCAGTCCACCTATAGATAGGGACTCAATCTTGGATAAAGGAATGGTTGTTTAAGGATAAAAGTGTATGTAGAAGACTTTAATAGATGAAAATAGTAAAATGGTGTGAATAAATTAAAATAGACCCTAAAATACCATTCCTAATGCCTATTCACAAAGCAACCTATAGGTAGTCCTCCCAAGGCCAAAACCCAGTCAACTCATAATTAGGCCTAGTGCCTAGTAAAGAAGTCCAAAATGGAAAGTTTTATTTTGGTTAGATGACTCACACATATTGGTATACTCGCCATGGAAATGGACTCATGAAAATCTAATTTTCACATGGGTTCATGGAGAGAGGAGGTCATCCAGAAGCACCTATAGTACATTAAAGAACTTTGTAGAATTTTAGATTCTAGTCAAGTCTATCTTGCATTTTGAGGTATTACAAGAGAAATTAAAGGTTTATGACATTATAATTTGGTACCAAATATCCATAGGAACTACTCAATCCCTGTATGTAATCCTCTTTCCCTAGAAAATAAGGGGAGATATCCTCTATTTATACACATATTTGGGTCACTCACCAAAAGGCCTAGATATTGCAAGTATGCCATGAAGGGAGGAATAATAAGTATGAAGCTATGGGAATCTATGTTGGAATAATGAATATTTAAGCTTACCTAGGGATAATAGGGTTGGTTATTTATTACCTAGGCTTAATTTAATTTACCTAGGATAATTTGTTTTATTGTTGAGAATCTCTCAACAATATATTTGTTCGTAGTATTTGAAAACAAATAGTTTGTTTTCTCTATTTTGTAATCACAACAAATAGTTTGTTGTCGTAAAATAAACTATTTGTATTATATATACTTTACAATCTATGAGAAAATAATGAGAGAATAATAAGAGAATAGAGATAATTTTTAGGATTATCACCTATTTTTTATGTGTAAGAGTGAAACATATTTTATTCTCTAGTATTATTTTTGCAGGTTACTTATTGTGGGTTCCTTCTCCTGGATTGATCCTGTGAATCCTGTGTATCTCCTGCTCATTCTTTCATCTATGGTGAGGTGTATTAAGTTGGAACAAGTGTGATCAAATGTTTATGAGGTTTTACAGAGGCATGTAATCCTACAAGGAGGTCTACGTCACAAAACTTGCAAGCAAGGCCTAGTAGGCCTAATCTAAGCGTAGTGTCTAGAGAGGAGCTCCATCACTTCTATAGCTAGAAGGGAATTAAGACCATGTAGTAAATGTTACTATATTTCCATAAGATGTTTAAATACCATTAGTATTTAAGGGTATGTCTCTAAGAAGCTATCTCTTGGCCTAAAGTGCACACATGCCAATGCAGTCCGCATATAGAAGAATTAGTTTGGAAATTGAGAGTTTGGAGGGTCATATGAGATGAGTAGGAGATAAATTTTTTTACAAGTAATCCTTGACACTTTTAGGACCTCCTTCAACACTTTTATATGATAATAAAATAGGGGAAGTTCCCCCAATTTTGTCTTAGACAAGGGGCACTTCCCCATGCCTAAAGTTGGTAGTTTTGAATAAAATAGATAAAAGGATGGACCAGAATCCAAGGAGACACTTCAAGTGAGTTTGTGAAGTTAAAAAACACCTAGTAAATCAATAATAATCAAGCAAGAACATGGAAAACCAAACAAGGCACTCCATACTCCTAGGTTTGCAGTCAAACCTAATGGGCAAAATTAGGGCCTAAAAGGCAAACAAGAAGCAACTTTCATTTCTAGTAAGGGATGAATGTACTAGTGAGTTGGAACATGTATATGGGGTCATTATAAATATGCTTAAACTATTGATATGTAGAGGAATCATCAAAACCATGCTTGTATTTTAGGTTGTAGTAAGACTTAAAAGGGCAAGGTTGAGGCCTAGTGATGGAACATGTTTTTAGGGTCTATCCAAACATGTTCAAGATCTGACCCTATAGAAATCATAAAAGGTCAATTTTGATCCCAAAACCAACTCAACATGTAGGAAAAGAGAGAGAAAAGCTTGATAGGCCATTTTTTGAAGCTCATATATTTCATGAGGATATGCATGGGAGATAGAGGAGTTAGAGGAAGATATCAGAGGTGTTGAAAAACCAATTTGTGGAATTGGTTATCAATTTGGACATCAGAGTTTTACAAACCATCCTTAAGACCAAAAACCAGCTCAAACCCTTGCTAAACCTTGATTACGACCAGTATTGGAAAATAGAGTTAGATATGTAACCAAATGAGATATTTTGACCATAATAGCTATTGGATATTAGAGAGGAATCCCTGAGGCTAATTCACACTATGATTAGTTGTATGGACTTGTACAGATGGGGGTAGAAATAAGATTTTTATTAATATTTTGTTTATTGCACAAGATACAAGAGGAGTTAGGATATTAAACTAGGTTTTTGAGAAATATAGACACTTATAATAACTCTTCATATTATTTCATGTCATGAAATAACTTTTAAGTGCCCTAACTAGGTGATTTAACTCAGCCTGTCAAATCTGGTATATTGGGAAAGCTAGAGAGAAGGGAGGAAATCTTCAAGTAAAGTGATTTTAAGGTGTTTTTAATGATTATATATCCATATAAGGTCTTTAAACTTGTCATTATCTCCCTCCCATTTATTTTCATGGATAATTGATGCCAATTTTGAGGCCAATTGTGTAAGGTGCATGGAAGGGCAATTTCTATGACAATAGATAATGATGGCTCACTTTCAGAGGTTTATTAAAGGACCAAGAATGCAACCAATACATGGAAAGGATTTTATTATGTCCCTACCTTGCATTAAAATCATTATAATTTCTCCAAATTAGTTACAAGGCATTCAAATAGGCCCAATCATGAAGGCAATTTTTCTATACGAAAGGAGGAGTTTTGTGCCACTTTGCATAACTTTGATGACTTGGCTTGAAACTTGTAGCTCCTTAAATTTCATGATTCAACCCATATCATCTTCTAATGCATGTATAACTAATTCTTTCAATTTTCCAAGTGTCCTTGTGACCCTTGGACTTCTCTCTCTCTCTCTCTCTATATATATATATATATATATATATATATATATATATATATATATATATATATATATATATATATATATATATATATATGAGTTTGCTATTTTGGCATTGTATTCTATGCTCCATCTGAGTATGGAAAAGACTTGATCAATTGTACACATTTTGATAAATAAAATTAATAAGTGTTACCTCTTTCATATTGTACTTAGTTTGTGTACTTGAATGTTTGATTTTTCCTAAGTGACACTCTTGTTTACTTAGCATGTTATCTCATTCTTGCAACTTATTTACAATTGGAAAACTTCTTCTTGCAGGGCATGTGAATTTTTATTGAGACATGTCTAGGATTAAGTGAGTTAATCTCTTCATCAATGCCATTTAATGCCTCTTGTCTAGTTCTCCTATCCTATATGTTCATATTGACCTCACAATGTAACATTGATGTAAGAAGTGGTAGATTGGGAAAGTGTATGTTTGGTTTTGTGCTTGGTCTTAAATGTCATATACATATGGTTGGATGTCATAAATATATTTTGTGTATCATCTCCATTAGTTTAGCTTTTATTTCAGTCTTTTTCTCCCTTTCCCTCACAAAAGTTAGTTATAAGTTCAATCTTAAGTGGTACATCAAAGGAGATAGACCTATCTAGAGACTCACCTCATTCCTTAGGCTACCCACAAGCCTAGAGGTAATTCCATTCTACCACTTGGATGAGGAGAGATTTACATCTCCTTAAAGTGTAAAAATTTAAGTGACAACAATTGCATTGGTAGGTACTATGAAAATTGTAGACTCCTGGGTAGATGTTGCCATTGGTTGCTCAGGGGGTGCCTATGAAATATCACTCCCATTAGTGGGTTACAAATCTATATTTGCATCAATAACTTGTGTTACTCTAATATCAACTAAAGGTGTTGTATAAATAGTGTAATTGGATGAAGTGGAGGTAATGGAAGCATCTAAGTCTATCGGGGGTATGAAAGATGGAATAGCCATAGTTTTTTTTAAATTTGGGAATAGGTGGGATGATAAAATATAAATAATTTAATGAATCAATAAAATGTGTGGGACCATTCAGGGTTGATTATGTAAGGAATGTGAATGGGGATGAAAGTGAAATATTACTTATCCCAAGAATTGGGATGGCATGTGGGATTGAATTCAGGATGACTGAGTCCATGGCTTTCTACTGCTGAGTGGTGTTGGAAATTAATGGGGATGAAATGGAATGAATTATGAATGGAATGGAAATAGGAAGTGGAATGAAAGGGGAAAGTGAAATTAGAGGAAGGTAAAGTGGATTTAAAACTTGATAATCCACTGATGGGGGGCCCTAAGTGTCCACTTCAATTGATTATATTAGTTGTACTTAGCTTATTATGGTAGGGAATGTGGTAAGAATGATAGGTGGAGTGGAAATAGGAGGTAGAATAGAAACCTGAGATGTTGGAGGAGTGGAGACAAGAGGTGGATGTGTTGGAGTCTTTGGAACAATATAGACAAGAGGAGGGTGAACCATGTAAATTGGGTTTGTAACTATTATAGACATAGGGATTAAAGTTATAGAAGATTTTATTATCATTGTGTCTTTTGATGAGATGTCAATTGGTTGTTTTATAACTGCCCCATCCTTACTTGATTGCCCTTTTTTAACTTTAGTCTTCTTCTTATTCTCTAACTCCTTTTATGATTTGCCTGCTTTTCCATTTAGACCCTCTACTGATGGAGAAATACTTTCTACTTTAAGATTTAAGAGGTTATCTCTAACTCATATTATTTTTCTTGTTACTTATACACCATTGATCCTTAACTAATTGATTGTTTTATTGATCACACCTATTATTCTATCAAATAGAGAAAAGGATTCTAGAGCTGACCACCTTACTAGTGGAAGGGGTTGTGTGATGATCTATTAGTAACAAATTAGGTCCACATTGGACTCATTATCCACCAAGTCATTAAGAACTGATGCCAAATCATAATCCTTAATCTATACTAGGGTCATTCTAGAATGACCCCTCATTCTGACCCTCTCCTCATCCTCACATTCCTCTCAATAATATTCATAATATGGAACATGAGTGTATGTTTAAAGTGCCAATATGCTGGTGATCTTCCCATAGACATCAAAAAATGGCCTAGACTCCAAAGTCTTTAAGGTCATTTAACACATTTTAGCTTTAATAGATTTGGCTTTGAGGAGGGAGGGGCATGTGTATCTACCAATATTGATTGGGAAGTGAATTCCTACTTTGCGCCTATTGTAAAGGAGCTTATGGGTCTCAAAAAGTTACCCGACCAACTCTATTAGTTCCCACTTGTCACTAAAGTATCAAGGAAGTATGTAGGGGCAACCACTAAATTCAGCTAATCTGATATAAGAAAAGGTGGGGAACTAAATGAAATATGAGGCCCATTTGGAAATCTTTGCAACTACTACTAGTGAGAATCTTATTCTCCCTAAATTTTTATCAAACATGTTAATGATGCAATAGATGAAGTCATCATTGAATATTCTGAACTATTATCTATTGGCCTCCAATGTGAGGTCAGGATAGTAGTTGTATACTCTATTTATTTCTCTAAGGACTATGTTGAGGCCTGGGAAAGATCTCCCTTTGGCCAAGATAAACAAGTAAGAAGTCATGAAAAATTTTCTAGTTGTTTGCACCTCCATCAATTGCTTGTGGAGGGAATCACTTATGAGTTGAGCCTAGTGAATGTATTAAACACTTTTTCAAATGACCCAGATGTACTGGTACATTCACTCCTAGAAACTCTTGGCATTAGGTCTAATAGTGATTCTTTGCAATAATATAATATCTCCCACCTCATTAATGAAATCAACCCTATACAAGTTCTTTTATAATCTAGTGGAGGTAGCCTTGGGGGACTTGATCCACTATTTGTTAATCATGTTCTGACATCCATATCTATTGTCTTCAAAGAATTGTGTGGATATTTATGGATTTATGTCAATATAACTCTTGAATTTTGGGATTACAAATACTAAGTCAATAAAGTTAGGGTCTAGATTCAAAATCCTTTCCCCTTTCTCATTTAAAACTTCTCCTCTATCAGGATCATAGTGTTGGGCTAGTGTGATAACCAACTCAGGGCTTTGGACTGCCAATGGAAATGATGCAACTTAGGGAAATCTAGAGTCATAAATAATCTAGATCTAGTCATTCTTGAAATCGACACCTATTCAGGTCTAGAATTCCCCTAGGTCAATGTGACCTAAATCAATGTCTATTATCTTTATTGCATTGGACTCTAAGCTAAGATTCACTCCAGGGCCTTTTTATTTGATCTTAATTTCTTTTAGAGACATGGAATATATATGAGAAACCAACTATGAGAGATGACAGAGTTTGTAGGTGCTTAGGATAAGTGTGATTTCTAGCAGAAATAGAAGGTGCTCTGAGCAGGTAAAAGTTCCAATGGAACTAACAAGTGTTTAGAGTAGGTGACAACTCCATGGGGCTAGGAAGTGTTCTAAGTAAGTTGGATCTTTGGTGGAAGGGGAAGGTGTCTAAAGCAATGTGGATTCCCATGGGGATGGTAAGTGTTTTAAGTAGGTCCACTGTCCGTGAAGACTTAAAAACTTGTGGGGATCTTAAGTGTTTGGAAAAATGGTAAAAATTATGGGGATCAAAGGTGTTCTAGATAGGTCTAATGTCTATAGGGACCTTGAAGGTTTTTTAGGGAATATTCATTGGTTTGAAAGTGGAATATACTTAAGAATATTCACCTAGTTCATGGCAATGTCCTATATTTGAGTGTGAATCCTTAGGGGAAAAACTAGGTTTAAGTGATGAAACTTTTAGAAATAAACCCTAAAAAGACCTAAAAAAATCTTATACCTAAATTTTAGAGAAATGCACGAACTTACAAATAATGATTTCTACCAACATCTAAACAATATAGAAACCCTAAAATGATACCATAAAATAATAATGGTAACCCTAAAAAATTACTTGAAAACTTCTCATAGGAAATAAAAATAATCTTTATAAAAGTCTAAATTTGTAGGAAAAATTGTGAAAAACATAAGAAAAATTTCGTGTATAGAAGATAAATGATGTTGAAGTTGGTTTGTAGTCATGGCTTGAAATTTTAAGTATTTGCTTGGTGTGTGGCTCGAGGGTTGAATTCATGGCAAAGGTCATCAGAGCTCAAAAACTTGTTTAGAAATTTCAATAATGAATTAAAAAAATCCCTAATTCATATGTTTACATAGAAAATCCCTATAATTAATGCTTTCTAGTGGTGGTTGGTGGTATAAATAGGAGATGCTTGGAGCAAGTACCATGTCCACTAGGCTAAATAGTTTAAAAGGTGGGAGGGGAGCCCGTGGTAAAACTAGCATTTTTTAAAAATTACAAATTGATCTTAGAGTTCCAAATCCCATGGGAAGAGGTTTTTACGTTTTGTGGGATTCAAATCTCAACACATAATTTGCAATTTTGAAAATTTTAAATTACATGTTGATTTTTAGATTCTATTGATTAGAAGGTTTGTGGGATCTAGAGCTCAACATGTAAATTGGAAATTATGTGCTGATTTTTGGATTTCACCAGTTTGAAGGTTCATGAGATCTAGAGCTTGGCATGCAAATTGTAATTTTAAAAATTGCAAATTGCTTTTGGATTCTGCCAGTTTGAAGTCTAGTTGCATTATGGGATCCAGAGTCCATGAAACAATTTAAAATTTTCAAATTACATCTAGAGTTATGGATTTTGCAATGAAGGGAAAAATGGGTTTTTGGTGTTTTCAAGGGATTTTCTAAAAAATGAAGGGGGTTTCCCTTAGGGTTTTAGATGTGATATTTTTGGGACAAAAATATCAACATTTTTGGTGACCTTTGCGGGGTGATTACCTGCTAATCAGTCTTTATCCACTAACCTTTTAAAACATTGGGCATGGAGTCAATTTGGCTTAACAAACTCTAACTTAGTGAAGAACAAACTGGGATTTGCCTAATAAAACAAGGAAAAAAAAATAGACAACAAAATAAGGTAAAACCACATAATTAAGGACACAAAAACTCCTAATGAGTTGACTTGTGTAGAAACACTTATTGAAAAACACAAATAACCCTTTTATATATAAAATTTTAATTTTCATAATGAATTCCTACCTCAAAATCAAAATTTGAGGTATATCCCATTAAATAGGATAAGTAATTTTGATCCATCAAGCTTGGAGAGATGGAATGCATTGGCTCCTTTGCATTGAGTAATGATATATGGACCGCTCCATATTACATCAAATTTAGTGTGCTTTCCTATTTTAAATTTGTTTGTATCCCATTTGAGAACCATATCTCCTTAATTAAAGCTCCTTTTATATGCCATTTTGTCAAAAGTCATCTTTGTTTGACCCTGATTATCTTTCAAGACCTTCATTGTTTAGTTCTTGGTTTCTTTGAGTTCTATGAGTTCAACCAATCTTACTATCATTATACCATTATCAATTAAATCCAATTAGTGATTGAGATCTAAATATGGTAACTCAATTGATAGTGGGACTCAAGCTTCTCTTCCATATACCAACATGAAAGGGGAATTACCAATGGCTCTCTTGGGAGTGATCCTATCAGCCCAGAGTGTTAATTTCAACTTTGTGTGCTAAGTTCTTTGGTTATCTTCCATTGTACTTTTGACAATTCTGATAAGGTTCTTATTGGTAGACTCAACTAAGCCATTACCCTAAGGGTAATAAGTGGAAGAAGTAATTAGATACACATTATGCTTAACATCCCATTCACTGACTTCAGTGCCCATGAATGGTTTAGAGTTATCAGAGATAATAGTGTGAGGTACACCAAATCTTGACACTATAATGTCCATAAAATATAGAATAGATGCCTCTATGGAATCTTTCAATGTAACTACTTTATTTCATCATGTGAAATAATATGTCATTGTGAGGACCCATTTTTGGCTTACACTCGATGGTCGATTTATCATACAAATGAAATATAGTCCCCATTGATAAAATGGTTGATTTGCTTGAATGGGCCTGAGAGGAAAGGCTGCTAATTTTTGTTTCCCAGTGAAGTAAGCACAATTTCAAAGTTCCTTACCCTTTTGTGGGCATCTTTTAATAATTCAATCTAGTAATAGCCTCCTCTCATTATCTTGATGGCCATGGTCCTTATAAAGAAATGGCATCCTGATAGGCCATCATGAAATTCTTTGAGCACCTTAGCAACTTGATCATGCTCAATACATCTTAACATAACTCCATTCATATCCTTTCTAAACATTACTCCATCAACAATGACATAAGGAATGGAATGGAGTCTATAATACCTTTTCTTAGACTATTGAAGATCATATGGGTACATTCATATTTGCAAGAAGTTCGTCATGTTAGCTAGATGAGGTGTATTTTAAGCATATATTGCTTCAAATTTTATTTCAATAGTTGTAATATCAAAAGCAAGCTATTCACATAAAATCTTTCCTCTTATCATCTTGGTAAATTTGATGTCTACATCATACTCTATAACCTTGGTGATTCATCCTACTCATTTTTCATTTATTTCCTAGTTAAGCAGAAACTCTTTAACACTTGGGTGACTCACCATCAAATGAATCTTGTTATTGGAGAGCATATGCCTAAATTTCTTGAGAACCTTAATTATGGCATATACCTACTTTTCCAAAAAATTATAAGTTTCCTCATATCCTTTCAAGGACTAACTAAATAAAGATATTGTTTGCTCTAATTATTCTTCATTTTGATGGGTTAGAATAGTTGAGATGCTACCTTCCCCTCTAAAAGTGTAAAAAAAAAATCTTTAGTATAATTGGGGTTGAATTGGGTGGGAGCTTGAGAAATATCTTGTTTGATGGACTGAAATCTGTCTCTTCCATCTTGTGTCCAACTGAAAATGGTACCCTTCTTAAGCATTGTAGTGAGAGGATTTTACAGAGAGCAAAATTTGCAACAAATCTTCTCACAAAATTAATATTTCCAACGAAACTCTATAGTCCTTTCTTATGGCTTGGTAGTACTAATGTAAATATAACACTAACCCTTTTTGGGTCTATTAGAAGACCTTCCTTTGACACTATATGCCCCAATAGTTTCCCTTCATGGACTATAAAAATGAACTTCTTTGGGTTTAAATAAACCCTAAATTCTTTTTATCTTTCAAAAAAAATGATAAGGCAGTACAGGTGTGCTTTAACATGCTTCGAGTATATAGTGATATCATCCAGATATACCAAGATCATTTCATTTATCAAACCTTTGAATGCCATATCCATGCCTCTTTGAATGTTTCCCCAACATTAGTCAAAATAAAAGGCATATTTTTGTATGCATACTGACCCATTTTATGGTGAAGGTAGTTTTGTACTAATCTGACTCTTAAACTAGGATTTGGTTATAGCCAAAATAATTATCTAGAAGGGAAAACCTTTTAAATCCTGCTATAATTTGTAGAATTTTCTCCATGGGTGAGAAAAGATAATGATCCTTTAGAGATGCTTTGTTTATGTCTCTAAAATCCACACAAATTCTAATTAATCTCACCATTATTCTTTCTTATAGGGACCAAATTTTCAACCCAAGATGAGTTTTGATAAGAAAAATGATGTTATCCTCTATAAGTTTAGATAGCTTAATTTTCATCAAGGGTTCTAACTTTAGATTGATTGGTCTCTATTTTTGTCTAACAGGATTGGTATTTAGATCAAGTTTTATTATATGTTGGGGTAAACTAGGGTCAAACCCTCTTAGATTATGATAACTCCAAGCGAAGTTATCATCAAATTCTTGGCATAATTCAATAAAATTTTGCTTCTCAAAGTCATTACATACCTTTTCTAGCTTCAGAGTATTTCCTTTCAAAATGACCACCGATTCATAATGTTCTTCATTGACCAAAATTTTCTTTTTCTCGCCTTTTAGATGGTCATATAAATTGAATATATTTTCTAGCATAACAAGACCCATAGATAGTTTGTTTGTCTTTAACTAGATTATTTTATCCCCATATTGATCTTGGAGCTTTGGCTAGTTCTTATTCAATGATTTAGCTTCTTCTTTCAAGAAGTTTGTAATTTTTTGATCATTATCAGGAACAGAAGGTCTTACCACCAATTTTACATGCTAGTTGTTTTCTTTGTTTATTTCCTTAGGTAAGTTATATTGGGAGACCACTAAGGCCATATGATCAACATCTTTGTTCTATGATCTTAATACTGCTTAAATATTCAGAGCGATGAAATATTCAAATAGGTCCCAAACCCTGTGATTATAAGATCTCAATAAATTTATCTTAGTCATGATTCTAGATTTTACTTGGTGAACAATCAACTCACTATCACTAAATATCTGCAAGGCTTATATCCCTCTCTCTTTGGCTAACTACAGTCCTCAAATCAAAGCTTCATATTCAACTACATTGTTAGTGTAGTTAAGCTGAAGTCTAAAAGAATAAAAATACCTCTCCTTTTGGGGAGAGATCAAGATAACACCTATACCCACTCCATTTCTACTTATCAAACCATCAAATAATAGTTTTCATATTCCTTGGAGATATTCAATTGGTTTTAGGATATTAGGAATGATTACATCCTTATCATGTATGCAATATGTACCCAACCCGGTATCTTGTACATGGTCATAAAGATCAAATTGTAGAGCTAATCCCCATTCATATAAGAGATTATCTAGAATATATTTTATGGTGGTTTCATCTTCATGATCAGTTTCCTCTTCTTGCTATTTTAATATACAATTCATGTCCATGAGAGGAGTGTATGGTTCAATATAGTCCTTAGTTATTGGCTCAGATTTTATTATTACTCTTGTCCCATACCTCATCCTAAGAAATATGTGAGACTAATCTACAGACAAATATCCTCCCATTTTCATGGTAAAATATCATGAAAGGCAAATGGAAAAATAAGGGGAAAGGTTGATAACTGAGATATCTTGAGAGATTGACAAGCCTGGACAAGCATGAATAGTGATATTTAAATATTTTATTATCCTTACTATTTGAAAAATAGTCCCATATGATTAAACCACTCCCTTACTCATAGGTTTATATTTTATGCCAAGAGCATCAACTATATTTTTGGACATAATAGAACTATTAGCCCCTGAATCTACCATGCAGTTATGAACTAGATGCTTCCATACTATGAGTGAGAGATAGAAAGGGGGAGGCTTACCATTTTTTCCCATATTAAGTTTAATTTATTGTTGACATAAATTAATTGCAATATTAGGTCCCTTGGTTGGATCCTTATCTACTATTTGGAAATTCTTCAAAACCTCTTGTAATAAATCTCTTTGTGTTGGTATAGAGAATATCTCTTGCATAGTAACATTCAGATTATTCTTCATTATTTGATTCACTATACTAAAAGGGACATTCTCAACCTTTATGAGAACCTTTATGAGTGCTATATCCTCTTTGAAAATATTTAGAGTTGACACTTTTGATTTGGGCTAGCTAGTGGGAACAAAGGGTGGCATTTGTACTATGTTGTTCTTTACAGTATTTGGTACAACTTTGGAAGTTGTAGATTATTCCACCTTGGGGGCTGATCACTCTCAATATATATTTTCTTTGATCGTGTATTATTTTCCATTAGACCTCCACTATTGAAAAGTACCTCATCTTGATTTACCCCATAAAAGTCTCCCTCTTTTTAATTCAAAAGAGTAGCCTCTCCTTGAATAACTTCTTATGTGTCTGCTTGTTGGGAAGTGGATTCTTCCTATTGTCCCTATATACTTGTCATTCCTTGCACCATAAAAGCTTGATTGATGACACCATTGGGATAAGTATTTTGATTATGTGGCTATGAACAAGGATAACACCACTCATAGTCTTGAACCAAGTTATTTTGAACATGTACAATGGCTTTGGAAGTGTTTGGTTGCACATTTTGACCTTGAATATATTGAGTGCATTGGTATTATTACTTATCTCCCTGATATGGATGTCTATTGGGATAGTATGTCAGGTTAGACTACTGGTAAGGATTATAATTATGAGATTGTTGCCTCTTCATTACTACTAACTCATTACCAAAACTCTTAAGTAATGACTTAACCTCATATAGTTAATTTGTTGGAGCAAAGGTCAAAGATGGTAACTTATTTGTAGTGGGAATTAGAGAAATTGTAGGTAGTTTAGGAGCTATTTCTATAAATAGAGGAATTGGTGGTCTTGGAGTAATTTTTTTGGCTTGGATTAAACAATTCTTTGCCCTTATCATAATTTCATAAACATTGGGGAGTGTGGTACTACCCATAGACTAAATCATAAAAACTATATCACAATTTAGGGATCTCAAGTATTATAGGAAAGCATTATTTATAGTTGGCTTGACTAGTGTCAAAATTCTATTCTATGTCTTTTGGAAACATAAATTGAAATTGGTCATAAGCTCATGAGGAACCCATTGAATGATGGTCAACTATTCAACCAAGGAAAGGTGGTCACTATTATCTTCAAATTGAGCACATAATACAGTGCCTAAATCATCCCAAACTTAAATAGAGTTGGGATCAAGGATTATATACCACTACAAGGCTTTACCCTTGAAAGAGAAGACTGGGAGTCTAATTTCAACATTGTCTTGTACTACATTATGGACTGCACATAGATTGGCAATTTATTGTATGTGTTCCATAGGACTAGTGGAAGTCTTGCTAGTGAAATATGGTAGGATTTTTAAGGCTAAGGATGGTATATCATCATATTGAGCCAACTAGAGAGGGATATCCCCATTAAAGGCTATGAAATTTAAATTTCTAGCCATTGTCAAGGAATAAAATTGATAAGAGTAAGAGTACTTGCAGGGGATACAAATAAATTTACCAGATATACTTTATAATGAGGTACACTAATTTCAATATCTTTTTAAGTGGAAATGATAATTCTAAAAAATCAGCTTTCTTACCTTTTGTAGTTGATCTCATTTTTTGGTTTGGCATACATAACCCTTGAAATCCTGAAACCATAAACTAGTAGATTTGTCAAGTGCCTTTGAAATGCATATGAATCTTGTGCAACATTCATTGAGAATAACACCAATTTTTTTATAATTTTTGGGTCCCACCAGGTGTGCCAAAAACTATTATCACATAGATTTTGCACTCATTTTTTATGTAAAATAGCTCACTGTGAAATACCTAATGATACAATGGGAAAACCTCCAAGATATGGGACTTTGGAAAATTGAGGTTAACCTCTAGAGAAGGTCAAATTCATTTCACTAAATCTGGTGTAACTAATAAGATACCAGTTTTATAAAAAATTTGCTCGTTTTTAGTGTTATTTCTCCTAAATGAAATTTTGATTGGAAAAAGAGTTAAGAATGAAAATTTGCAAATCTAAAATGTTGATTGCACCAAATATTTTAGTGGGTCTTAATGTTTTATTGATAAACACAATAGAATATAAAATCAATTAAAATATATTTGAGCACAAACTCATGCAAATGAGAAATCAAAGGCAATATTTTCTATTTTCATAGAAGGGACTAGATTCACTTATTTTATCAAACAATACTTTAGAAGGGTAAAATACCATAAAATAATTTATAATGATTGAAAATAAGAACTGTAGTATCCTCAAATGCTCAAATAACTCTACATACATAAAGATATCTCAAATACAAAAGGAAAATCTTCAATTTATTTTCATTCTCAAGGTTACAGCTTGTAGACAATACATTTAAAATGAAGAAATATATCACTAACAACAAAAAGATAGATTGGGCCATGGGGTTTGCCCATCTTTATACAAAATATCTCATTGATGAGATGCATTTATCATAATTTCAATGCCCAATAGAAGAAACCATGCAGATATAAAATCTTCATGCAAAATAAGGTGAGGTCTTTTATTTCTAATGTCTTTGACTTGTAGGATGGTTTGAAAAATAACATGTAAGAGTTGGGTCTGATCCTTTGCTTGGATTAGCATGGATGGACTAGAAGATCTTCATGCAATGTCTGGGTCTTTTCATGTAGCTGGAAATAGCTTCTCATGTAAATGGATGATTTCCAATAATAAAACTTGAATTTCAAAAAGATAACTAAAGTTACTTTTTCAAAACCCTAACTTGAAAAACATAAGTGAGACTTTTCAAATTTTAAAGACATATCACTTTATCAAAATGGAACTTGCAATTTTCAATACATGCTTTTACACTTTTAAAAATCATAACTTGTCAAAATAGAAAGTGTAATTTATAATTGTGCTTTTTACAACTTTCACCCTATCAAAAATATAAAGTGTAAAATACATGTGCCTCTTTATCAAAAGGAGTTATAAAAGATAGTTAAAAATTTATAATATACAACTTTTCAATGTCTTTGCAAATGAAATTATAATTCATGAAAATGTTTCAATAGAAGGGACTAATCAATTTTTAAAACTTCCTCTACTTTATTATTCCTTATATTCATTCTTCATTTGGATTGAAGGAGTAAAGTTTAGAGGTTACACAATATGATTGGATTTCAAATAATTCCTTTCTAAAATTCTTAATTCCCTACATTTCCCTTCTCATCTTATCCAGTGCATTCTCATACCTAATAAATCTATGGATAAAACTTAGGGTAAAGACTGCAGTCTTTGCAAATTCTTTTTCAACTACTTCCTTGAACCTATTCTAAACTTCCTCTACCTAAAAGAGGTTATCTACATCATCTGATGGCTAACATGATATCATACTCATCATTCCCTCAATATCATACAATATATCAATATCCCTATCATGTGCTACCTTGGCCTCGTGAGTAGATTCCATGAGTATCCATATCCAAAATTGTGCTGCTTTTTGTAATTCCTCATACTCAAAATCATTCTTTAGTATCTTATTAACAATGAGGATATATGTATCAATTGAACCCATAGTTGTCAATTTGGGATAATATAAATTCAAAGTTTGAATTTTTCCTTCATATTTATCGACCTATTCTCTCAAGATATTCTTTCTCTCTCTGATTATTTCATATTGGCCCATAATTTTAGCAATAACCTTATTACCCTTAGAAATAAGATCATCTAACCATTCTTTTGTATCCCTTCCCATATGAGTAATCTCTTAAACTACATCAATTGTTTCTTGATCTATAAGTTGATTAGATTCTTGTATTGACTATGGTTATTTCAATCATCCACTGGGCTCGATGAATTAGTTTAATATAGTTGTAAATTCATCCACTTTATTCTTCAATTTATCCTTGGTGGCCTTATCATGATCTATTCTCTCGAAGAGGGAGTTGATGCCAGACTTCACATCATATTTTAGCACCTCTCTTATTGGCTGTCCAAGGTGGATCCTTGAAATTTGATAATCTCCCACCTCAAGATTTTCCTTTAATTTGTTCAATGGGTGTACTATAATATCAACAAATATCTTTCCTTTATCATCATTGAGAAGTCTGGAGAAGGTCTAAGGAGTAAACTTGGACTTATTTTTCACCTCTAATAGGCCAAAGTCTAGTGTGCTATGCGAATCATTTATTTTCTTTTCTTTCCCACTAATTATGCTAGCTAGCTAGGGATAGCATATGGTTGCTTGGACATTGTCACAAAAGAATCAACCACTAATTTTGTTTCATTGGTAGGTACTGTGACAATTTTAGACTCCTAAGTAGATGTTCCCATTGGTTTTTTGGGAGGTGCCTATGAAATATCACTCGCATCAATGGGTTGTAAATCTATATTTACATCAAGAACCTATATTGTTCCAATCTCAACTAAAGGTGTTGTAGAAACAATGTAAGTGGATGAAGTGAAGGAAATGGAAAAAACTATGTCTATCAGGGGTGTGGAAGATGGAATAGACACATGTTTTTTGAATTTATGAACATGTCAGAGGGTAGAAGCCCAAGCATTGAATGAATCAATTAAGTGTGTGGGACCACTCAAGGTTGATGATGTAATGAAAGTAAGTGGGGATCAAAGTGAAATAGTACTTATCCCAGGAGTTAGGATAGATTACAAGACTAAATTTAGGATGACTGAGTCCATGGTTTTGCACTACTGAGTGGTGTTGGAAATTAATGGGGATGAAATGGAAGGAATTATGAATGGAATGGAAAGAGGGAGTGGAATGAAAAGGGAAAGTGAAATTTGAGAAAGGGAAAGTAGAGTGGAAATTTGAGAACTCATTGATGGGGGCCCCTGAGTGTCCACTTGAATCGATTGTACTGGTTGCACTTGGCTTATTGTGGTAGACAATGTGGCATGAATGATAGGTGGAGTGGAAATAAGAGGTGAAATGGAAACCTGAGATATTGGAGGAGTAGAGATAGGAGGTGGAGGTATTGGAGCCTTTGGAATAATATAGATAGGAGGAAGGTGAACCATTGAAATTGGTGTCATAATTATTATGAATATGGGTATTGAAGATATATAATCTTCTATTTTTGCTATGTCTTTTGATGAGATGTCAATTGGTTGTTCTGTAACTACCCCATCCTTGCTTGATTGCCCCTTTTTATATTTAGTATTCTTCTTATTCTCTAGCTCCTCTGATGATTCATTTTCTATTCCACTTGGACCCTCTATTGAGGGAGAAATCCATTCTACTATGTTTCTACTAATACTGATTGGGAAGTGAATTCCCACTTTGTGTCTATTGGAAATGATCTTATGGGTCTTACAAAAAAATTTTGACCAGTGCCATTAGTGCCCACTTGGCACTAACATATCAGGGAAGTGTGTAGGGGTATAAACTAAATATAGCTTATTTGATATAAGAAAAGGTGGGGAACTAAATGAAATATGAGCCCCACTTCTCAATATATGCAATTATTGATGATGATAATCTTGTTCTCCCTAATTCTTTATCAAATATGCTAATGATGTAATAGATGAACACATTGTTAAATCTTCTGAATGATTATATATTGGCCTCTAATGTGAGGTCAGGATAGTATTTGTATACTCTATTTATTTCTCTAGGGACTAAGTTGAGGCTTGGTAAAAATCTCCCTTTGGCCAAGATACACACCAAGTAAGAAGTCATGAAAAACTTGCCAGTTATTTGCACCTGCATCAATTACTTATGGAGGGAATCACTTATGAGTTGAGCCTAGTGAATGTATCAGACATTTTTTTAGATAACCTAAATGTACTAGTATATCCAATTGTATAAAATCTCATAATCAAGACTTCCATTGATTCTTTGAAATAATATGATAATATCTCCCACCTCATCAATGAAATCAACCCTATGTTAGGAATAAATCAAAAATTGATGTAGAATAATTTTATAGAATCATAATAATAATAGGTATGAACAGAGATGCATAAAGAATAGAAATAAACATGCATAACAATAATATCACATTTAACATAGTTCACCCAATGTGGGCTACATCTGCCAAGAAACACTTCCTCAAATTTTTTTACAAGATACAAGAGTATAATCCACTCTCAGATTTATCTTCTCAAAATTACAATGCATAAATATTATTTAGATCTATGCTCAACAAACCCTCCTGAATCCACACCTAAATTCACACACTTTGTTATTCCTTCTCAAACCCTTTTTCTCATGATATATTACCTAATGAATATGCATTTATACATAATACATCAACATAGCAGTTTTACAAAACATTGAGTACCAAAACCATGGGCCAAGTCAACCCAAAATGATTCCCCATTAAGGGGGTCTAGAAAATTTTAAGTGTACAATATTTGACATACATTTTAATTTATAAATAGGCTCCACAACACAACACCATATACAAGTGTGAACACCAACTCAGGGATTTGGATTGATAATGGAAATGTTTTAGCTTGGGGCAAGTTAGAGTCATAAATAATTTAAATCCAATCATTCTTGAACTCTGCACCTATTCAGGTCTAAAAGTCCCCTAGGTCAATGTGACATAAATTAGTGTATGTTATCTCTATTGTATTAGACCCTAAGTTAAGATTCACTCTAGGGAATTTTGATCTGAACTTTGTTTCCTTAGAGACATGGAATCTAGACTTGATGCTTGTGATAAACCAACTATGAGATCTGCCATAGTTTGCAAGTGCTTAGGACAAGTGTGATTTTTGGTAGAAATGAAAGGTGCTCTGAGTAGGTAAAAGTTCTAATGGAACTAACAAGTGTTTAGAGAAGGTGACAAATTCACAGAGCTAGGAAGTGTTCTGAGCAAGTTGGATCTTTGGTGGAAGGGGAAGGTGTCTAAATCAATGGCAATTCCCATGGGGATGGGAAGTGTTTGAAGTAGGTCCATTATCTGTGAAGACTTAAAAACTTGTGGGGATCTTAGGTGTTTGGAACAATGGTAAAACCCATGGGGATCAAAGGTGTTCTAGATAGGTTCATTTTCCATAGTGACCTTAGAGTATTTTTGGGCAATATTCATTGGTTTGAAAGTGGAATATACTTAAGAATATTCATCTAGTTCATGGCAATGTCTTAGTTTCGAATGCAAATCCTTAGGGGAAAAACTAGGTTTAAGTGATGAAACTTTGAGAAACAAATCCTAAGAATCCTTAGAAAAACCATAGACCTCAATTTTGGAGAAATGCACAGACTTACAGATAATGATTTTTACCAACGTCTAAATAACAGAGAAACCCTAAAATGATGCCACAAAAGAAGAAATGGTAACCCTAAAAAATAACTTGAAAATTTTTGGCAAGAAATGGAAATAATATTTATAAAAGTCCCAATTTATAGGATAAATTACAAAAAACACAAGGGAATACCATGCATAGAAGATAAATGATGTGGAAGTAAATTTGCAGTCATGACTTGAACTTACAAGTACTTGTTTGGTGCATGGCTCGAGGGTTGAATGCATGGTGAAGGTCATCAGAGCGCAAAAATTTGTTTAGAAATTTCAATAATGAATTCAAAAAAATACCTAATTTATATGTTTAAATATAAAACCCCTATAATTAATACTCTCTAATGATGGTTGGTGGTAGAACTAGGGTATGATTAAACCAAGTCCCATGTCTGGTAGGTTAAATGGCTTGAAAGGCAGGAGGCAAATCATGTGATGCAACTTGTCATTTTTACAAATTGAAAATTTCTCTTGGAGCTCTAGATCCTAATAGAAGGGGTGTTTATATTTCATAGGATATGAAGCTTAGCACACAATTTGAAATTTTACAATTTGAAAATTATGTGTCGAGTTTCAGATTCCACTATTAAAAGGTTCATGAGATCTAGAGATTGGCATGAAAATTAAAAAATTTCAAATTACATACCGAGTTGCAAATTCTATCAGTTTTAAGGTTCATGGGATCCATAGCTTGGCATGCAAATTGCAATTTTTAAAATTTCAAATTATGTATCAAGTTCTAGATTCTATTGATTTGAATTTTAATGGCATTGTAGTATTTAGAGTCCTGAAGCAATTTGAAAATTGTAAATTGCATCCAAAGTTCTGAATTCCATAATGCAAGGGAAAAAATGGATTTTTGGTGTTTTTAAGAGATTTTCTAAAAAATGAATGGGATATCCCCTAGGATTTTAGATGTTGTGATATTTTTGGGACTAACATATTAATTTTTTTGAACTATGCCATCATGATAAACACTTTGGCATGAGGTGATCATTTTGAATGATTATTATTTTGGCATCTTGGTGCCAACTAGAGGAATCAATGCACATCTTGCACCAGTTGAAAGGAGGTTAACTAGTGCCCAAATATTTAGGGCATCTTCTAGGAGTGTAAACATGTGGTGACCATAGTATGAAGTACTCAAGGTGATAGATCCAATGGAATGATCAATAAAGGATCTAATAAGTCACATTGCATGTGCACTCTACCCTAACACAAGATATTCCTATATGCTATAAATGAGCTCAAACCAATGAGAAAAATGACATGAATTGAATAGAGTGAAGCTCTAAAAAATTAAAGTTAGACATGCTCTACATACATTATAGCTACCTTTAGTATGAGAAATAACATAGATGCCATTAAGGCTCCAATTATATATGCCCAAGCTCACTTATGAGCCTCTAGGCAATTAAAATATTTCTAGTTAAAATTTTACTCTATTTTATCACCATGAACTATATACTCTATTTTGTTCAAACTTTGATTAATGAATGATGAAGATTTCTACACATACAATGTTTCTAGTTTACATGTCTTTGGTATTGTTATTAGAATGTGTAATGAATGCAATGGTTATAATGTTATAAATTCAACATCTGTATGTTAAGTTTAAGTGAGATTTTGGTCTAGGTCATTAATGGCATCCTTGTGTTAATTAATGATGTCAGCATATCTTGTAAGAATATCCTAAGCATAGAAAGGGTCATGTGCCAAGTGTTCCATTTCTAATAAGTTCTAACCTAAGTATGAATAATTAAGAGAAGTCCCTTGGCCCTTCAAAGTGCTTGAATGACACCAAGCTTAGTGAAATAATGAGCTGTGCCCTAAAATAGGCTTGCACCTATAGACCATCAGGCTTAGCCTAGAAAAGGCTTGTACCAATGAATCTACCAAAGCATATATTGAATTTACAAGGTCCCATAAGTAAAGTCTTGTACCATGAGACAACTAGCCCAACATGGGCCCTGGTTCTTTCTCTACTACACTTTGGGCACGTGCATAAGGCTTGTGCCTTATGTGAATTGATGCCAATGTATTCAAGTGTAAAAAGTTGAGCACTATAGGAATATCCCATGATTGAACCTATGTGTGATGAGTCTAGGATGGACTAGGACAACCTTGCACCCCTGATAATTGAAATTTTCTATAACATTTTGGTTTCATTACTAGGACTCATGTTGAATTTTGCTGCTACAATGGTACAAGAGAATGATGCTTTGACTCTCCATTGAAAACATCAAGTGTTGGTTATAATAGGAGGAATATATCTTTTCACTAAATCATCCAACATATAGATGACAAAAGATGAGAAAGTGGGTTTGGAACAACCTATATGATGCTCTGTATGAAGTCTTTTTCTATGAATTACCTGAGAATGTGTACTAATGGTTAGATGCATATACAACCCACAGAAGATGGAGTTGTGGACAACACTATGAGTGGACAAAGGAGCACCTAGAGAGGCTTGAAACCTTAGATGCCAATTGGACTAGAGTAGTAGATAAATGGTGGAAAGGAGCGCTAAACAGTTACATGCTTGAGATCATAGTTTCAACATACTCATGCCCAAAAGAAGTAGAATATCAGTTTTTACATGAATCGAGAGGCATGTTTGTGAAAGAATTTGATATAGTGATCAATAAGATAATGGTGGATTATGGATTTGAAAATTTGGGGATGGAAGGCTAAAGTCCTTTCACAGATGATAAAGTGTAAAGGTGGAGAAGGGGATGTGTAGGTGAAGCACAATGTAAGGGGATGAGAATATTAACACCCAAGAGCTCAAGAGATAGAATTATAACAAGAAATGGTGTATACGAATGGAAGATCTAGAACCTAAAAGTGTTGAGATAACCTATAACAAGTAGGAAGGGCATAGGGAAGGATATTTTGAAATATAGTAGCATGAGGAGGATAAAAACAATGAAGTGATGGATTAATCTTAGTAGTTGATGGGTGTAGAATACATTGGGTTCTTATAGGATTTGGTGACTAAAAAAATGCATGATATGCCTACACCCTTTGAAACTATGATGCATGCTCATGCTCTATATCCCCCACTTGAATAAATAACAAGAGTGATAATTGACCTTATTACCAACATAGACTTTGGACTTTTTTCAGACTTTGAGTATAATTTTATGATCAAATAATTTATTCCCTACAAAGAGTTGAGTAAGACTACTTCTAGACTATTGGGTAATAGATCACCCCAAAAAAACATGAGTGCAAGCATACTAGCTCAACCAATATTAGCTATGTATACTAGGCAAAAACTTACATTAAATGGTCTGACATCATAAGTTAGTAATATAGTTCCATCAACATCAATGAAATCAGTAGTAATAATGGGGTTAGTGCTTAACCCAGTAGTTGGAGGCATTGGAGGATCACCACCAAGATAGATGCCAAGGGGCAATCACCCCAAATACCAATTGTGCCCCCAAAATAAATTTATTATGATATGGACATGCACTTTCCATAGTATCTTGGTGTGGAGAATGCCACTAAGCATGTACTAAAATGTGAACTACAATGGCATGCTCAGGGCATAACCTAATTGGAGTGCAAGGCAACCCAACTCGTGATAATAATACTTGATCATACCCTTAATTGGTATAGGAGTTTTGACCCTAATTAGGATATGGTTGATTATGATACCCTAAATGAGGCATTCCTAAAGGAATTCAATAAACCAAAGCTTGAATAGTAGAGCATCACCGTACTCGAAGAGATTACCAAAATAATCTTAGAGAGCGGCACCTATATGATGTGAGGTTCAAATATCTCCTTTCTAAGCTCCCTTATGACATTCACCCCTCCCAACATAAAAAATGTTTTAATGGAGGGTTGTTAGTACTATTTCAAAGAGCACTTTTGATGAAGACATTCACAAACCCTCGTGAAGTGCTTGAAACTATGCTTAGAGTCGAGGCAGTCGAAAGCATTGATACTAGGATTAACCCATTCATGGAGGTGTAGATTTCATCCATGGCCTCACAACTCCAAAATATTACCTCTAATTTATCACAAGATACTCAAAGAGGGTTATGGTGCATCGACTATGAAGTAAAAGCCCATGATAGGAATAACTACCCATGAAATAATATGTGTACATTACTTCTAAGTTGTGAAGTCTACAAAGAGGTGTATGATGTTCATAACTATCCACTATTACAATGTGCTAGCTAGGTTAACACAACCATTTATTATTAGTTTTGTGATGCATATACCCGTATAATAGCTAATTATTAGGTGATTGATGAGATGTACAAGAACATGGAGAGGGGCATGAGGTATGCCACTGCAATAGTCAAAAGGTAGGAAAACCAAGGAAATCTAACTTTGAAGTGATCAAGTTGGAAAAATAAGATAACTAACTTACACTTCTTATAAATCATTGGTGTTATCTGAGTAATGCAGTTATGTAATATTTAAAAATGGCAAGGAAAGGGTATTTATACCCCTTTAAAGTGACCAAGGACCCACTATGTAGAGAGTTTGAACCTTGAAGATGAGGTAAACCACATATATAACATCACAACGTAAGGCATTGAGATGTTGAACCCCAATGATCAAGGAGTGTTTTTGTGAGAAGATGGACAATCAGCCTTGAATACCACCAATGTTGCTTGTGACCATTGGGTCAAAGAAACATATGAGACAACTAGTTTAAGGTGTTGTGTAGCATGTGTGAAGGCACCAAAGCTAATAAATATAGGCTGGGTCTAGATTGATTGCACTTTAAAAAGATGGGTCCTTTACACCAAGAAGAAGGGTAAGAAAGTGTTTTACCTAAATAAAGGTAAACTTATGGCACTTCCAATATATTAAGGAATAAATCCAGTGGAAGATTATGTACATGACCTCAAATCATGCATCCCCAAAGTAGATAGAATGGGTGCACTAGTGTATACATTACATAACACTATTGTTTATTGGTGAGCAGTACAAAGGCCTAGCTTGCCAACTTGGAAAGATATGAAAGCAAACTTTTACATTATATTTGGGAAGAGTAATGAGGACCTAGACATATTAGCATACTCTAGTGACTTTGAACCTATAATGCATGTGCACTTGTGTAAAAAACATGGACTATCTATGGTGTGAACTCCCTAAAGAACCTATGGATGCATCCATTCTATAGAACCATGAAGACATGGGTGTGATTATGGTATGTTTTCAATAAGATGCATTACAAGATATCTAATTAGGATGCCCTAAAGGAGAGGTTTGTGTAGACCTTCTCCTTTTCTTTAAAAACCTTAGAATTGATTGAGCCACTACAAGTAATTCAAAGGGTAGGGTTTGAGGACACTAAAATCTTAGAGGAGCACTTGAAAGACATGTTCAGAGAAAAGGGGTTGGTACTCTTGACATTATTTAAAGATAAAAATGTATACACATAATATTTTCAAAATTTTATCACATACTAAAAATTTGTATCTTGTAGGAACCCATCGAGTCTCAATCTCTCTGAGTGCATGCTTGAAGGGGTGCACCAAGAAAGGGGTGGCAGACCATTAGTGCTTCACAACATTGTTGTCACTTTTACCACTTGTTATCTACACACTTATCTCCTAAAAACCTTATCCCTAAGCTTGTTCTTCTCTATTACACACTCCTCAGTCATTTCTTACCTTTTGTCCCCTTTTCCTAGCCATAACCCCTTTTTAAATATTCACTTTACTAATTTGATTGGGTTGACCCTGTACAATTTTGGGTAAAATTCACTTAGGGTCTAGGTCAACTCTTGGTTGATCTAGTTCATGACCCAATGTATTCTTATCCAAAATTGTGCTAAGTCAACTGCGTTGACCCTGTCAGCCAAAACCTTCAAAAGGGCTTAGTGTTAAATCCACCTATATATACAAGTCTATTTTGCCATTATTTAGAGAAGGAAGAATAAGTAAGAGCTATTGTGCATCTACTTATCCACCATTATACTTGAGGAGCAAGATTAGGGTTTCATACTTTCTTTGGACATATATATATTTTCTTGTAGAGAAGTCTTTTGGATGTATTGATAGGTTGTGTATCCTAGAGTTTATTTATCCTTGTCATCCTTACATACCAAAAAAACTCTTATGAACCACCTTGGCCAAGGGAGAGATTGAGGCTTGATGTTTTCATCTTCAAAGGTAAGTATTCCTAACTTTATTCCTCCTTTGTAAGAGTAGATATATGAATTTATACTTCTCTTCCATGCATTAGGATTATGTATCCATTAACATGAGTATATGTCTTTTATGCATGTTTACTTTTATTATTTCTAACCCTAACTTTATGTCACAAGCTTTGGTGAGCACTAGATTAGACTTTACTTTACTTGTTATTAGTTTAATTAATATAAAACATAGGACCTAGTTAGGGTTATTACGTGATTGTGCTTGACTGGATGTTTTATAACCCTCCCTAGAATTATGTATTATGATAAGAGATCCCTTAATTAGGTCTATTGGATCTCCATATTGGTCATGTTTTTGATTATCTAATATATCTCCAATTGAAAGTGTATGGTATGATCTATCTTCTCTGAGTTACAATTGATTTATAGATATGATGCATTTCTGATTGCATACACAAACCCTCAATAGTAACTCAAGTAATGAGGATGATGAAACATAGAAGGCATGCAACTAGACAAACTTGATAGGCAAAATGAATCTAGTGCACCAAGTTGAGAATAGCCATCTAGTAGAAGAAGGTCCTACCCACCTTCGCATAGAAACAACTGAGGGAAGTCATCAAGTTGAGGATTTATATTATGAAAATAATGACCCCTACCATGCACCACTAAAAACAACCAAGGTAGACATCAGATCAGAAGGGGAACCAAATATTTCTACTCTAGGTGCATATTGGTCTAATGCAGAGCTGACATGCATTATGGATCTCCTAAAGGAGTTCCAAGACTTGTTCCCTCAAAATTACCAAGATATGAAAGACACCCACCCATCCCTTGGGAAGATGAGCATAAATATTGTTGATGGTATAATACTTGTTAAGAAGTGACCTTACAAGATGAACCCCAATATTCATGCCAAGGTCAAAACTAAGATTGATGGTATTATAGATGCAAGCATCATCTACCTTATGAAATAATTTGAATGGGTTAGCCCCATGGTTATTAGTATCAATAAGGATGGACATATTTAGATTTGTGTCAACTATATATTACTAAATTCTACCTACATAACTGACCCATTCTTAATTCCATTCATTGATGAAGTCTTGGATGGCATCATAGACTACAAAATATACACTTTCACTGATGGGTTCCTAGGATACCATCAAGTCCAGATTAAGGATGAGGATAAGCCCAAAACTACCTTCATGATAGAATGGGGTTGTTTCACATACAATGTGATTCCATTTGGACTCAATAATGTGTCATCTTTACTCTTTTGAGTGGTGATCACCACTTTTAAGGACTTCATTCACAAGTTCCTCCAAGTGTACTTAGATGACTAGACTATTTATGGGCTAGTGAAGGACCATTATGACAACTTGTGATTAATGTTTAAGAGGTGATGACAGCTACATATTTCTTTAAACCTCAAGAATTTTGTCTTTGAAACACCATTTGGGACCTTGCTTAGGTACATCATTTGCAAATATGGTTTGCTCATCGATCCTACAAATATTTCCATCATCCTTAAACTCTAGACCCTATCAATGCAAAAAGATATCTACACCTTTTTTGGACATTGTGGATACTATAAGAAGTTCATTAAGAATTATTCAAATATTATGGCATCACTATAATAGATATTTCACAAAGATATCCTATTCTATTGGGGTGTAATGTAAGAAGATGCCTTTGAAACCCTGAAGCTCAAATTAGCTAGCACACTAATACTATAATTTCTCAACTGGATGAATCTATTCCATGTCAAATTCAATGTATCTAGATATACCATTAGTGCTATTTTGGTGAAACTAAGTGAAGGTAAAATAGACCATCCCATTTGTTTTGCAAGCAAAAAACTAACCAAGGTAGAGCAGAACTACACTATAATTGATTGTGAGGCCCTTTCCATGGTTTACACCTTACATAAATTTAGGTAATATTTGTTGGCAACCCCATTCATATTATTCACTAATTATGAGGTGCTTAATTACTTGGTAAACAAGCTTATTCTCCATGAGTGCATTTATAGATGGATAGTTCTATTTCAATAATTCTAGTTTTCTATTGTAGTGAAGCCTAGAAAATAGAACTCAGGCCTAGACCATTTGTCCTACATCGACTATAGTGATGTGGTAATGCCTACTAAGGATTATATGCCTGATGAAAAACTTTATAGGTTCTATTTCATCCCTAAAAACTTGGGTAGAGATTACCACATTTTTGACATCTAGGTCTGCACCCCAAACTATGACAACCAAAGAGAAGAAGTAGATCACATGTTACACCACCCCCTTTTAGCTTATTAGAGGGGAACTATACAATTCAAGCAAAGATGAGTTCTTGTGCCAATGTGTCTGAGAGCATGACCAAGACTCAATATTGAAAGAAGAACATGAGGGTATTTTTTGAGGTCATTACACTAGAGATGCTACAACATGTAAGGTGATATAATTAGGCTTGTGGTGGCCAAGTCTATTCTAGGATGCATTTGACTATGCTAAGACATGTGACATTTACCAATGCACATGAAAGCTAAACCATTGAGATGAGATCCCTCTTATCCCTATTCTTTCCTAGGCACCATTTAAAAAATGGGCCATTGACTTTGTTAGACCATTTACTCCTACTGTAAGGTGCACAAACACATGATACATTCAGATATCCATAGACTTCTTTACCAAGTGGATCAAAGCCATACTAACCAAGTATTGCATAGCCACCATATCCACAAGGTTTATCTAGGAAAACATCATTAGTCACTATGGGTTCCCACTTCATCTCACTAGCAATAAAGATACACACTTCATCAATGAAACCATGCACATCTACTAATTGAATACATGGTGACACCCCATAAGACAACACCTTATCATCCCTAAGTGAATGACATAACTAAGGAATTCAATAAGATATTGGGAATGTGCCTCATAAAGATATGTAATCTTGGTCACAAGGATTGGGATGATCATGTGTCCATAATATTATAGGCCTATCACATGATGTATAAGTGACTGAATAAGGCAACACCATTCTAATTGGTGTTTAGCATAGAGGCCATTATACTAATGGAAATTCTAGTTCCCTCATTATGCATCATGTATATTGGTCAATTTAATGACCAAGAGTCCTTAAGCACATGCCTGGAATACTTAGAGTGCTTGGATGAGACACACACCTAAGCAAGATAGAGTCAACAAGTAGAGAAGGCACACTATAAGCTTTGGCATGAAAAGCACATCAAACACAATGTACTAACTAAAGGATCATTAGTATTTCTATATGACTCTAAATACCTTAATCACCTAGGCAAGCTACATATTAGATGTATGGGACCTTACATCATCCATAACATATGGGAGACTAGCACATGCAAGATGTGCATGTTGATGGGTGAAATGATCCATGGGCATTTCAATGGAAATTAATTGAATCCCTATAGATAATAAGATGGTACTTGCACCATCAAATATAAATTTCTTGGTCAGAATTTGGTTGTTGGGTTTTGACCAAAATAAAGTTTGGTGCAAGCCAAAAATTTCCTTATGTTTTGTGTTGTTTTTATGAGTGAATCAGTGTGGCACTTTCAAGCTCATAGGAGAACTATTCTAGTAGCTACATGCATAAATCCAGTCAGGTGAGTTGAGCATGGATGATTTATATGTGCCTAAGGCTAGACACCTAAGTTTTTGGGTGTAGGTATTTTGTTAGACTTAGAAGGATATAAGGACAAGTTGATAAAATATGGGCACATAAAATGCTAGTGTACAAGAAACCTAGAGAACAAAGTGATGGAGGACCAGTGCAAGAATTTATATGGGGTACGGTAGGCTAAGGCAAGATATAAAAAATGCAAATAAATCAACCAAAAAATGGAAGCACTCTTAAGAGAAAGCACAACTAGAAGATGAAATAGAACCATGGAGGATAAATCGCATGCATATAAAGCGTTGTGCCCAGGTTAGCATAAGAAGGGTGAAGGTCATGCTAAGGTGAATGAAGCATAGGAGGAACATCATTAAGACAAGTTGGTATCCACCTAATGGTAGGTAAGAATTGATCATTTCAATCACTAGTCACTTAAATAAATACACCATTAGGAAAATTTAATTGAGTGATGGAAAAGGCACAAATATTTGCATTAAATGTGATGTGGTAGTAGATTTTTTGTGGATTTCATGGGTTTAGTGGATTTCAATAAATCCATGCACTACCATGTCATTTATCATGTGTAATTAAGAAGGTAATAGAAAGTAAAGTATAAAGGAGAAAATGATCGACATGAATAGGTTACAAACCTTAAGAGAATTTTAACCCAAATGCAGAGTAGAACTAGAGTTAAACCAAAGCCAAAGCTTTAAAATGCTACCAAATGAAAACTAGAGAACCCACCACTACCAAATGATATTAGTTGAATAGGGAGAGAGATTATATTTCATTTGAGATCAGAATAGAGGTGTGTGGAGAGAGAATTGTGAGAAAACTATATAGCATAAATATTGAGTGATGTTGAGGCTGCTAATAATGGTGAACAAAGCTCAAGAGCCAAAGTCACATTCATAGACCACCTAAATATGAAGAAGCATGAAGAAAGATCAAGGGCTTCAAGAATATCAATAGACCATGCTTCAATAGTAACTTGTTTAGAATGGGAAAGAAACATCTAAGTTTTGGTCAATCATAGGTAAATAAGGACACTAAGAAGTCATAGATGGTAGAAGAAATAACCACTACAAATAAAAAGGCACAGCTGGTGGAAGGAGTTAGCATCATAGTGGTTGACCCAAAATCAAGCAAAAATATTTTGTATAGATAAATGCAATTTCCCCCTGAGGTTATAATGGGGCAGACTTGGGTATCATTCACACATACATATAGGTTGAAGGATTACAACCATCATAAATAGAGTAATACGCAAGAGCTAAACTAGGAATAAGTGGTTGATACAGGAGAGAAGATGAAGGAAAGCATGGCACTATCTGATGTATTTATCTAAGATAGGTTAGAGACAATTGACATGACCTAGTTGTATGAGTTGTGAAGTTTTGGTAGGCTAGAGGAATTGGTACAATTCCTCCTTTCATGCATCCATAGTGATCACTTATAATTCATAGGGAGGTGCATGTAGATATCAGTGTGCCTCATCAACAAGATCACATGGCTCCTAGGCACAGGGATGGACATCCACTAGATGATGGAGGATGATGTGGAGGTAGAGAGGGTTGTGAAACTCTTGGGTTATTACAAGGCAAGGTTTACATTCCTAATCAAAGACATACATGACCCCAACATGAGGGCATCAATGAACCTTATTAGTTCCAAAATTTTATATAGAGTATGTGGATAGACATTAATAAGACCTACTTGTACATCACCCATCACATGGTGCAAGGGGTCAAGTTCAATATTGCAAAGTTTATTACTGAGGAGATGGTAAAGAATGCATTGAAATTTCACATAGCACACTAGACCTTTTAATGGGGGTGCATGCTAATACTAATAGTGATGGAGGAGATTGACATTCTCGATGGCAATGAGAAAAATATTTGGGTCTTTCTAGTGTATAAGGACTCCCCATCACTAAAATTCCAAGAGTTCACATGCCCACCTAGTTTCTTCCAAAAGTACTAGGATGGTGTGGTCAATACATAGAGGCATTTCATATTTAATGGCACATTCATAAGATCTCCCCAAACACATGTTATTAAAAATAACCTTCATCATCATGCTACACTTATGTGTAGTGCACTTAGCACTTACATATGAAAACCTCTTCGATTGGTTGAAGCTACTTTATGAATTTTTTGCTAAATTTTTTAGAGCAGTGCTAAGGAGAATTCCCAATGTGCAATAGTTGAAGATCTTGGTGAAGGCCATAGATGGAGAAAGGAGTAGGTTGAGGCACTAGTATGTGTGCTCAAGAGAAAAATCCATAAATTTTGAGGAGGATGACTCCAATCAAACGAACCTCCATCCCCTCCAGAGGGTCATTATCATAGGGCGCATCTTCAATCTCTTCTATGAGATGAAGCTATGAAAGAAGTGTAATGACCCTAGAAAATATGATGATCTCCCACTCTTTATCAACAAATAAGGGAAGCTATCACTAATAATGTAGTAGAAATTTCCATAGAATAATTAGGGAGAGATACTTGAGTAAATTTAGATGTGCATTAGATTGAGGGTCACCTCCAATGAACAAGAAACATCTTCAAATCCAAAGAAATGTGTAACCTTCACACTAGAGACTTATTATTCTAGAAATAAGAAAAAAAATAAAAATTCTAAGGAACCTGTTGTACTCCTTATAATAAATCTTGTAGAAATTGAGGAAGAGGCCCACATGCATGGAAGGGAGGAAGAGATGGAGGAAGAAGAAGGAACAAAAACCTACATTATGCAAGAAGAAGTGGGAGAGAAGCCCAGTGTTGAGGGTGTTTAGAAGGCCCTCCAAGGTGGCATAACCATCATACTTAAAGAAGTAGAGAAGCTAGCCATCACCTCATCTTGAGAACCCTCCACACATCCTCCTCTCATAGAAGAGGAAAAGAAAAGGTTGTGGAATAAAATGGGGCACAATAAGGAAGAAATTGAGATGGCACTAGTGCCAGAGAAGAAGAAGGCTTGAAAGGAAATGGACCTAAGTCATGAAGATATTGAGAAGGTTGAGGCCAAGAAAGAGAAGGCTAAGGAAGAGAGGCCCAAGAGAGAGGAAGATGAAGAATGTTTTTTTTCAAGCATGGGACTAGCCATTGAGAAAGCCAAGAAGGTACCTATCACCCCCACTAGAAAGTAGATAAATTTGCATAATAGGTGTGCCCAAGTAGTGAATGGGTGCCTAAAGTAAATAAAGGTGATACTAGTGCCTTTGAAAAATGAAAAAGAGATTGAAGAGGAACCCTAATAAAAAGAAGGTGATGTTGGAACCAAGGGAATACACCTAGAGGAAAGCATTGAAAAACCCCAGGAAGAAATGGACAAAGGGTAAAAGTTTAAGGAAGAACCCCTTTTAGAACAAGAAGATGAGTCCTCAAAACAAAATTCCAAATAAAGTGGTGGTATCAAAGAGGAGGAAGAGTAAATGAAGCTAGCCATAGTTGAGGAAGAAGGTGCAAAGGTGAGAATTAGAGAGTAGGTATAGAAGGGGTGGATGGATGAAGACTTCTATATGTTTGAATCCATGCCCTCAAGACTACCACAACTAGGATGCACAAATAACTTACATTTGATTTTGATAGCTACATAGATGCACCTAACTTTGAGGCACCTCAAAAGCCATATTGGGAATAAAAGAAATAGAAGAAGGGCATGATTTATTTATCATCAACCCTCACATCATGAACCCAATCTAGTTTTGGAATGTACTTATTTGGATAGGCATAGAAGTCATGCACAAAAATATCATCAATGATGATAGGGTAAAAAAATAGAAGAAACTCTATATAGATGTTGAAGATGAAGAGCAGTCCATGAAATTCAAGCTATAGTAGCTATGCGAGCATATAGAGATGGTTGAACCCACCCTCTTAGTTAGAATTGATACATCCAACCTTTCCAAGGTTGATAAGATATCTATGATAGTGGATTAGATGCTCCCAAGGATGAAACTAGAGCTGGTGTAAGAACAAGAAAAAGAATATCCCTATGCTATGCTACAAAAGGAGATTATTGCTAAGCTCAAAGAAGTGAAAGACCTCTTCACAAAGCTATAGGATGGTGTAGATGCCACTGATGCCATCTTATTGATATTTTTCAACCAAGCTTCTGTCATATATGTGCACCTAAAGTAGTCAAAGGAGGAAAAAGAGAAGTTGATGGTGCAAGTATACTCTACTAGTAGATTGGAATACACATAAATAATGGGGAAGGTCAATGCACTAAGCACCTAGATAAAGGAATAGGAGTAGAACCTAAAATCACTCTTCTACACCTTTTATACTAAGGTCTGCGATCAAGGAGTAATCATGGATGGGGGAGTGATAAAAGCTAAGGCAAGCCTAGAGGCCTTTAGGAAGAAACTGGACAAGAATGATGTGCTCATGCTTAGCATCATCTCCACTAAAATAAATAGTGACATGGAGTAAATCAAGCTCATTATCAAGGGATTTGAGGACTTTAGCACCAAGCTTAGGGAGAACATGCTTGAGTTCTATGTGCTGAAAGATTTGATAGCCTAGTCTGAGGGCAGACTAGCAATTTTGTATGGGGTAATGTTGGGCTCCTATTTCAGTAAGTATGGACCCATGCCATCACAATAGACACTTCAACATGAGGAAATAATTTTAAAAGATTGTTATTCTGGCATCTTATCACCAATTGGAGGAGTCAACTCACATCTTGTGCTAGTTTTCAAGTGCTTAACTAGCACCCAGATCTTCAAGGAATCTTCTAGGAGTGGCGACACATGGTGATTGTAGCATGAAGGATGCAAGTTGATAGAGCCAGTAGAATGATAAACAAAGGATCCAATAAGGTACTTCACATGTGTACTCCACTCTAGCACAAGATGTTCCTATAGGTTATAAAACAAGCTCAAACTAGTGAGCAAAATTATGTGAATTAAATATATTGAAGCTCTAAAGAATTAAAGTTAGACATGCTCTGCATACATTATAGCCTCCTTTAGTATGATAAATAACATGGATGCCATTAAGGCTCAAAATGTATATGTCCAAGCTCACCTATGAGCCTTTAGGCCATTAAAATAGTTTTAGTTAAGATTTAACTCTATTTTATCGCCATGAACTATATATTTTATTTTGTTTGAACTTTGATTAATGAATAATGAAGGTTGATACACATACAATATTTCTAGTTTACATGTCTTTGGTATTTTTAGTAGAATGCATAATGAATGTAATGGTTATAATGTTATAGATTCAATATTTGTATGTTATGTTTAAGTGACCTTTTGGTTTAGATCATTAATGGCATCCTTATGTTAATTAATGACATTAGTGTATCTTGTATGAATAGCCTAAGTGTAAAAAGGGCCATGTGCCAAGTATTCCCTTACTAAGAAGTGATATCATAAATATGAATAATTGAGTGAGAGTAGTCCCTTGGCCCTTCAAAGTGCTTGAATGATACTAAGCTTAGTGAAACAATGAACTGCACCCTTAAGACTATAAAATGACCTAAAATAGGCTTACACCTATAGACCATCAGGATTAGCCTAGAAAACACCTATGCCAATGAATCTACCAAGGCTTATGTTGAATTGACCAAGTCCCATAAGAAAAGTCTCATGCCATGGCACAACTAGCCCAATATGGGCCCCAATTCTTTCTCTTCTATGCTTCTGGTGAGCGCATAAGGCTTGTGCCTTATGTGACATGATGTTGGTGCATCTGAGTGTAAAATGTTGAGCACTATAGGAATATTCCATGATTTTGCCTAAGTGTGATGAGTCCAAGACCAATTAGGACAACCTTATGCCCCTGATAGTTGAAATTTTCTATAATAGCTACTCAATGGGAAAATACTTTTGACTATTTAAGAACCCAAAATTTCCAATTTAACTACCATAAATAAATTTTAAACTGTATAAGAGAGAAATAAAAAAATTAGAGAACCGAAAGGGACTTCAACATAATCATAAAACATACTAACCTTTCTCACATTCAAATCATGTATGATTACATGAATGTTCTTTCCTCTTTGTTATGAGAGTTTTAACAAGTATTAGACAAAAATGAGGTCTTGTTTATTTTATTTTATCAATAAAAATATATAGGAATTCAACCATTAATTTATTGTCATTCAGGCATCCATAGCCTCGACAGAGATATCTTTGATTCCAATCTAAGCATTTCTCTAATTCTAGATAGGTGTTATATCCATGATAGATATTAATTGAATCACCATTCTTCCATGTGTGTGTGTGTGTGTGTGTGTGTGTGTGTGTGTGTATTACAAAATTTTCTTAAAATAAGGGTTGGAAACCACCATTGGATAGGTGTATAATAATTAAGTTCATTATCAATCCTATTTCAATCATGTTTTGTCTTTATAAATGTTCATTATCTCTCAAATAATTTTAAAGCACATAAATGTGTAATTGATCTTTCAAAATGAAAGTCTTTCTAAAATTTGCATGTAAATCTCAAGGCAACTTTCAATAATCTGCTAAGTTTATTTAGTTTAGATAAAATTCTCAACTTCATTCATATACGTACATTTATTATAATACTTAGATTCTTCAAGCATGATCCATGAATATCCTTAAGTGTAATTGACTACCCTTTAGGAAAAAATTAGTCAAACTATCTACAAGTGGTCACAATGACCTTATTTGAAGCAAAGAACCAGCTAAATGGAAATCTAATCTAGGAAAGCATAAAATATAGTCTTGGAAAGTATGAAATCTAATCTAAGAAAGCAAAAAATCTAATCTACTTACTACTAAATAATAGCTCACATTTATTCTGAGATGCTCCTAGTTGGAGCAGTTATAAAATAGTGTTTTAATAACTTTTCATAAACTATAAAAGTTAGATCATTACCTTAGATATCTTTTAATATAAAAGCATTGTTATGCAACATCTCAAATATTTGGTATGGTTCATTTCTCAATGGATTGAACTTGTCATATTATTTCTTCTCATGTGCCTTGACCCATAGGAGGACTAAGTTTGAAATTTTGAAAATTTTGATTTTTAATATTTTTTCAAGCCATCTCTTGATAATGTCTTGATTTCTTATGAATTTTCATAAATTTTGTGTTTGTGCATCTTCCATCTAAATAATGTCTAGTAGTATTGATTGAATTCTTTCATCATCCTCTATATACTCTTGCATGAATTGGTATGTTTGTAACTTAAGAGTAATGGAAAAAATAGGTTGTTTACCATATACTAGCAGGAAAGGTGAAGCTTAGAGAGCTTAATTATGCCTAGTTATATCTACCCATAATGCACATCTCATAAATAGGTGTTATTCTCTTGGTTTGTTCTTTACAGATTTCTTTATGGCATCAATCAAATTTTTATTTTAGATTCAACAAATCCATTCCATTTTGGATAGTAATTTGAGTAAAACTTGAGAGTAATCTAATTTTTATAGCCCATTAAATGAATTCTATAGATTAAAAAGATGGGCCATTATCACACTAAATAAATTAGTGTTTCAAACCTAGTCAAAAAAATTTCTTCCAAAAATTTGATCGCATTGTGTGCACTAAAATTATTTGTCGCAACTAATTCAGTCCATCTAATGCAATAGTTTTTTATTGTCAATAAAAAATTGTGTCCAATTAATGAATTAGGATTAATTACCCCTAAAAAATCAATACCCCATTATGCAAAAGGGATCCTTCAATCACAAGTTATAAAGGCATGGTTGCATGCATTTCTCTTTTCCAAAATATTTGACATTTGTGACAAGTTCAGACATGATATTTTGCATCCTTGAAAATAATAGGCCATTAGTATCTCATTCTTAGATTTTTATGAGTTGTGGCATTGCCAAAGGGATGTCTATTGGCTATATTTTGATGAAAATTGTCAGGGGTATATGCAACCTCTTCTCTAAAAACACATCTTAAATAAATGCCTTCATATTTTTTTGATACAACACTCCTTTATTTATTATTTAATGTGTATCTAAGCTTGCGTGATTTTTTTGTTTAGCTCATAGGGATATGCCTATGAACAAGTAATGAATAGTTTGGGCATACTAGTCACCACCAACTATATGGGACCGATCAACTTATTTGATGAAGATACGTAGATCAATTTCTATAATCATTTGAATGATGCCTTATCCTCGTATCATTTTATGAGGTCTAATATCTAAGTCAAATTATTATAACTTAACCATCAATTTTCTTCCTTATTCTCCTAGCTCATTCTATCCAAGTGTGAGTTTGATTTTTGGATTTTTATAACATGGCATATGTCTTGTTATGCATGATATAATGCTTGAATTTCTTCACAACTTTGATCAATTCATAAATTTTCTTATCAACCATAGAATAATTCAATTTTTCATTCTTTAGATTGGTGTTTGTGAAGGTGATGAGATGTTCATTTTCTTCAACCTTTTGAGTAAGTGTTTTTGTTATAGTATGTTCATGATGAAAATGAAACATGAAGAAATCCTTGGTGAAGTTTGGGCTAATGAAAACTAGAGATTGGGCAATGGTGTTTTTAATATGTTGAAATGTTTTATTCATTTCAATGGTACATTCTACCTTTTCATCCTATTTTAACTTATCATTCAATGGTTTTACAATTCTTTCAAACCAAAAAATGAATTTTCCAACAAAAAATATCTTACAAAAGAAAGATTTGAGTTCCTTTTTACTAATAGGATATGGAATTTTTGAAATATCTTGAACTCTTTTAGGGTCAAAAGAAATACCTTCCTTGGTGATAACATGGCCCAATAACTTACCTTTTATGACTCTAAAAATACTATGTTTTGGGTTCAAATAGATTCCATACCTTCTTCATCTATTAAAGACCTTTTACAAATGGGCAACATGATTAGTCATATCCTTGGAAAATATAGTTAGATCATCCATGTAAATAATGATGCACTTACCATTGAACCTGAGAAATGTGAAATACATTTCACATTGAAAATTAACACATGTTTAGATTAGTGCAAAGGAATTATATTGTATACAAGATTTACCCATTTATTAGTGAATTTTTTTTCATTTGATCATCATTTTTTACTAATACCTAGTTGTAGCCTAAAAATCCATCTAACAAGGACATCATTTCAGACCCACTTATTATCTAAATCACTTCATTTAAGGAGAGAAATGGATGAATATATTTCTCTGAATCCCTAATGAGGTTTCCAAAAATTACACACAGTCTAATTTCACCATTCTTCTTGTATACAAGGACTAAATTAATAACCCTGGTAGAGTGTCTAATTGGGAATATGATTTTGGCATCTAATAGTTTATGAACTTCCTTTTGAATTAAATAGTCTTTATCTCTATTTAAAATGTTTATGCCCTTCTTTGAGTGGTATGTTATGTGTTATGAATTTAGGATAAATAATATTTATATCTTCGTAAGACCAAATAATCACATCTTTGTATTCTATCAATTATTTTTTCAGTCTCAACCTCTTTTTCTCATAACATCTCAATCCCATATTTGCATGTTTAGGATGTCCATTTGTTCCTATGTTCACCTTTGCAAAATTAGATTCACTTTTTTTATATTGATTTTGTTGTTTATCTTGGTGATCTAAATCAAAGACTCATTCTAATGATATCCTTCCTTTATGTATTCTATTTTATTTTAGTTGAATAATACCATCATCTTTAATTTATTCTTTGTTCACTGGGTAAAATTCCTTGTCATCAATGAATTTGGATTCAAAATCACCATAATTATTCCTAAACTATATAATATTTTAGTCATCATCAGAAACCTATAAAATTTCAATATTGTCATGGACCTAAGGATGAGGAACAAATCTACAAAAAAACTATGATTTTGACTCCTAGAGTGGGGCTAAATTTATTGTAGAAGCAAGCGTAGAATATACAGTCTAGTTTTGCTCTCTTAGAAATAATTTTATATTGAAATCTTCAATTGATTCAATCAAATCCAAAAAATTATACATATATTTTTTAGATATGAAAAACTTGCATTGGTATCAACTCCTAACTTGGTCAAAAACTAGCTTTGAGTCCTCAACCATCAATAATTGTTAGACATTATGTTTCAATGTGAACTATGATCCTAAGATCAAGGCCTCATATTTTGCATGATTATTAGTGTATGAAAACTATAGTATGAAAGTAACAAGGTATAACTTACCATTAGGGTTAACTAGGGACATGTATACATTGGATCCTTCTTTAGATCAAACATCATCAAAATATAAGGTTAATAATTGTGGAGGACCTTCAAAATCTCGTTCATGACTCTCATGCTTCATTGTGAAAGTATAAACTCCTACGTGTGATGATTAAAAGATGATTATTTAAATCTAGGCATTATATTTTGTGATTTCATATTTCATATTTGGTTCCCTATCAACTCTAATTTGATTGGCTACTCCCTTCCAAAGTAACCACATATATGAAAATTTTATTTTCATATATCCATTCAATGTCTTTGACCAATCATGGTTGAGGAGCAGTCTATATGTTCCATAGATGTTAATTACTATAATATCAATGTATTATTAGACACATGGCTTAGAATCAAGCTGCATGTCGGTGTTTAATAATTCTCCAACAACTAAGATAGAATACTTGTCTAATTGTAGGACTACCTTTTTAGACTTATTTAGGGTTAAACTTAGATTTGTGCAAATTCATATGGGCATTGTTAACCATTTTTATGATAGGTCAAAATGGGTCAACCCCCTATTGTCAAAATCTTATATAGGGGTTTCATTTTATGTGATTTAATGTTATATTAGCCCTGGTCATAGTTTGACTAGATCCTTATTATGTCTTTTAGGGGTCATAAATGAGCATTTAATGAAAATGGCATAATTTTCAAGATGTTTGAGTGTTCTAGTATTCCTTATAGCATCCAACATATCAAATTCCCTACCATGAATTTTCCTTATGAATTTTGGTGTCTTGGTGTGTTACCTGTCTCAATATATAAACTTGAAAACATGATTTAACAGTCTAAGACATGTGTAAGGATGTCAATTTTAATCCATAAGGAGTAACCACTTAAGTTCAAAATCTCCAAAAGATCCTAAGATCAAATGCAAAATTGCTAAGTGGTAAAATGACATTGAGTCAAGATAAAAGATCAATGGTATAGAGGTGCTTAACAATTTCAAAAAGTTAAAAAGTGGTCAGATCAAAGATCAATGACATGTTTTGAGTTGTGCAGATTAGATGAATAATCCAAATTCAAATAATAAGACCCAAGATCAATGGCATGCATTTTATCATGTAGTGTATATCCAATGGTGTGAGTGAGAGTCAAAGAGTCAGAGGATCTTGAGATCAAATGCCATTATGCCAAGTTTTAAATTTTAAATATACAAGCAAATCAATGGCATACATTTGATCTTATAGACTAAGATCAATGTCACACATTTAATTGAGTGATTAATATCAACAATGCACATTGAGTTAAAGGTTAAGGATCTTAGATCAAACATAAGATTGCCAAGTGGCACAAGAGCATTAACTAAATGAGCTGATAATAAGATCCATACAAAGCACATAATGTTGCCAAATATCATAATCTTAGGACCCCAAATCAATAATCAACAACTAGTGTTGAAGGTAAAACTTAGGAGACTCAGATGGAGATCAATGGAGTGCATTAGATCAATCTTCCAGAAGGCACAAGATGAAGACATGTATCCAAAGCTATAACAATCATTTTTTAAATATCATGACAAGGAAATGCCACATAGGTAGACACATCAAAATATGATATAGGTTAAGCAAGAGAAAATACTTCAAATTTGATGCTTACATTAAATCTCAATTTAGATCCCTACTTTAAATTTTTAGAACTTACAGGCCCTATTTTCTAAAGTTGCAATGCTATTTTTTGACTATGTTCATGGTTCTTTGAAAGGGATCCATTGTATAATGAGTTCTTGGCTTCCATAATGCTTTCATTCTAGAGATCTAAAAAAGTTGTGTAGGGAGTTATTAAGTGTGTCTACCACCCCTCCTTCTTAGTGAAATCATTAAAACTAACCCTATTTTGTTATGAAACATTTCAAAAGAGGTCAAATGATGAAGGTAGTTTTATTGTGCAGAATGAGAAATCCTATGCCATAATTTAGGAGTTTTATGCATTTCATGATTTTCATGAGTTGGAAGGACATTCATCCTATTAGACCCTACATTGTCTATTTCATACTTCATTCTCCTATAAATGTAATTTTCTCTCTCAGCTTGACACTTGTCCTTATGACTCTTGATCTTCAATCTTCTCTCTCCTCTATCACATTCTATAAATGTTAGTCATCTGAAGAGACCACACCATGTATGGAAAAGACCTATTGGTTTTGACATTTTAATTTACCTTATAACAATGAATCCAATCTAGTTTGAGTTTATCTCTCGTCTTATCAAAGTGTGTGAAGAGATGTATAGTGAACAATTAAGTGATATCTATTTATCCTTGATTTCTCTCAATCCTTTCATGTTTGATGTAAGTGACTTTAGCCTAGCAAGTCATATGAAGTGTTATTAAGTATATGGATATGTTTTAAGTGTAAAATTAACCTTAGTGTCTATAACTGATCTATGGTTTCACTTACCTTGGATAGTCTTCATACATCTCACATTCATATTGAAATAATAATGCTAGTGCACTCTAGGACTCTTAGGCTAGTGTTGCAAGCATTATCTCTTTGTGAAAGAAGTATGATAGTCTTTTGGAAGAACATCTTGGTATATAAATCTTTTATAATAGGTTTATTTCATTGAATTTCTATCCCTTTTCCCCCACAAGCAAAGAGTTAGCATAGGTGAAATCACTTCAAGATACATTCAGGGAGCTAGCCCTTAAACCTAGAGGGTCACTTCCACTATAGTTACACCCACATACCTATAAGTGTTCCCATATTTCCCAAATATAGAAGAGGCTCGAACACCCTCTTATAGGGTGAAATATTTGGTGACAATAGTTCTATCATGCTTGGTTGGACCAAGGTCCAAGAGAGTGGAAATATTACTACTGTATCTTTCTTCTAATTATCTTTTGGAAATAAGCAAGTTAACACCAACAGTGACTCTGAATGAGAACTTATGGTTTCAAGCATCCCAAGTATATCTCATTAAATATTTTGATCAATTTTTGTATCTCATTTGACATATAAAGTTGATATGAATAGCTATGGTGAATACCCCTATCATGAACCTCTCTATCAGCCTTGTTATGAACCACATTATATTCCTTAACAATCCTATCAAAATGGTTATCAATCCTATGATCCATGATAACCCTTTAGTCCTTCATGTTCCCCCTATATAGAAATCATATTATTGGACATCCCTATGAGGAAGACTAGTAAGAAACATATCATTAAATACCTCCCTATCAGTCCTAATATGAGCCCTATCATTCATGTCATGATGCATGTCAACCCTAAGAAGATGTTTATATTGATTCTAGATCAAGATATCAAGAGGCAAGAATTGAATTCTTACAAGTTTAAATACAACAAGTTAAAGCCGGTCTTGATCCCCATCATTACCCTCTTCTTCCTTCATTATTTCCATATTATATCAAGTATTTGTTGGCATCCATACTAGAGCTTATATTTAATGAATATGATATGAAAACATGAGATTATGAGTATGATGTGCTCCCTTATCATCTCATGGATTGGTTAAGAGGTGCTACCCAAAGTTGTATGTAGATGTTGGAGATGTTTGAAGAGCTAAAAGTAAATCAAAGGGGTATCAAAAGATAGCTAGACTTGGCAAAGTAGTGTCTTCAATGCTCAATAAATAGGATAAGTATGTGGGAAGATAAAGATAAAATGAATAAGTTCTTGTTGAAAAGTCTCAAGAAAGCTATTGGCAAAGTGAAACTCCTGCTTATGTAGTTGTTCTTCCTTCTAATCAACCCAAAAAATCACTTCCTTGTGAGCTTAATAGTGCAGTCTTCTTTCCTAAATCCACTCACAAGCCCTCTCTTTCACCTCACAATCCATCTCTAACTCATCATCCCTCCATCACATCTCAACCTTCCACCCCACCCTTTCTTGATAAGGATCCCATTTTGAGAGAAAAAAGTGGGGAGAAAATAACTCAAGCTATAGTTGATCAAGAGGATGTCATGAGTGACTATGAAGAATAAATTAGTATAGGGACTCCCCTTGGTGAACACAAGTGCAACTCTGCCTTCTTGAATGAAGAGAAACACATTAAAGATTATTTTGCATCTATCCATGAGGAATGTGGCCAAGACTTGAAGAGAGTGGTATTGGAAGAAGACTCCATAACTAATCATGATGTTGTGGATGATTATCTAAAGCATGAAGCTGAATTTTATATCAAGAAAGAAGGTAAAGGTCAAGTCACTCCTAAAAAAACTATAGTCTTAGAAAAGTTTCTTGAGACCAAGGTGGAAGTTTTTGTTATTGAAGATGACCCAATACTTCAACCTAATTTTAAACCACCCTTAGATCTATTGGAGCATGAAAAACATCAACATGATGAAACTCATGAGGTAGATAAGAATGACTTATGGAAAAGGTTTGATATCATATGTTAAGGGTTTGATCAGCTTGGTAATGTTACCTATACTCTTAAGAAGTCTACATCTGATCTAGTTAATAATTCTAACAAACATGATATTGATTTCCTCACCAAATGGATAAGAGTTTCATGTTGTGAAGGAGGATGACTTATGGCTAATATTTTAGGCCATATGTCAAGAATTTGACAAGATTGGTAATATTCCTTCTTTTCCTAAGAAATGTATGTTTGATATGTTTATTAATGAAACTAATGATTAGGCTCTTAGGTGTTCTATAAAGAATGAAAGTAAAGGGAATGTTGTTAAGGAAGATGGACATCAATTTTATATTTAAAAGCCTACAGTCCTAGAGGGACCTAGTGATGTCAAGGCAAAATTTGTTGTGCCCAAAGGATAGTTAGGAAATCCATCTGGTATTAAGCCATGTTTAAAGAGGTTGGGTTATAAAAAAGAAGAACTTGATACTCTAAAGCATCAAGTATATCCTATACAAGAAGACATAAAATTTGAGGTTGTTTGGATGTAATAAGAGTTTGTTATTATAGCTAACCTAGCTGGAGCTACTTGGTTCTCATTGAACATAATGCTAATGAAGTTGTCAAATACCATGAAGAAGGCATCAATTTCAAGGGATAAAATTTTTCATGCCTCATTTAATCCTTCATTTCATAATGCAAGAGAGGTTTCAAAATTCTCCTTTGATCCTGGAGGAAGTGTCTCTTTCAAGTTAGTTAGTTTGGATCATGTGTTATTTTCACTACGCATTCTAGTTAAAGCACAAGTGTGTTTTTATTTAGTTTCTTATCTTGTGTCTAGTTTTTTGTGCATTTCCTTATGTTCTATGTGTTTTAAAAGGCAATTTGTGTGTCAAAAATGTGTACATATGACTCCATATCCCAATGGATAGGATTAGGCAATTGGTCATGGCATGGAAAATATGCTACCCTTGGGAAATCACCAAGACTATTGACCATTTTTACCACAAGTCAAAATGGGTCAACCCCATATAGTCAAAATATTTTAAAGGGATTTTTTTATAGGTTATTAGGGTGTTTCATGTTTCATTTTATGTCATTTAATGTTATATTAATGATGGTCATAGTCTGACTAGATCCTTATGTCATATTATGTCTTTTAGGGGTCATAAATGAGCATTTAATGCAAGTGGCATGATTTTCAAGATGTATGAGTGTTTTATTCTTGTTTTAACATCCAAAATGTCAAATTCCCTACCATGAATTTTATTTTCAAAGTTTGGTGTCTTGGTGGGTTTCTTGTCTCAATATATAAACTTGTAAACATGATTTAACAGTCTAAGATATGCATGGGGACATCGATTTTAAGCCATATGAAGTAGCCATTTAAGTTCAAAATATCCAAAGGATCTTAAGCCTGAATGCAAATATTTTAAATGGTGAAATGATGTTCAATCAAGATAAAAGATCAATGGCATTCAAGTACTTAATATGGTCAAAAAGTCAAAAAGTGATCAGATCAAAGATCAATGGCACACATTGAGTCATGCAGATTTAATTAATGATCCACGTCCAAATACTGGGACCTAATATCAATAGTGTGTATTTGATCATGCAATGGAGATCCAACAGTATGATTAAAGGTCAAAGAATCTTGAGATCGAATGCCATTATGTTAAGTGTCACATTTTAACTGGACAAGCAAATCAATGATGTGCATTTGATCTTATACACTAGGATCAATGGCATGCATTTAACTGAGATACTAAGATCAATGATGTGAATTAAGTCAAAGGTCAAGGAGTTGAGATTAAACATGAGATTTCCAAGTGGCACAAACACATTAAATAGATGGGCTAATAATAGGATCCATAAAAAGCACATAATGTTTCCAAATGTCATAATTTTAGGACCCCAAATCAATGATCAATGATCAATGTTAAAGGTCAAATCTAGGAGAATCATATGGATATTAATGGAGTGCATTCGATCAAGTTTCCATAAGACATGAGATTAGGACATGTGTTCAGAGCTACAATAATCATTTTTTAAACAATGTGGCAAGGAAATGACATATAGGTAAACACATCAAAATATGATTCAGGTTAAGCTAGAGAAAATACTTCAAATTTGATGTCTCTATTAAAGCTCATTTTAGATCCCTAGTTTAAAGTTTTAGAACTTATAGGTCCTATTTTCTAAAGTTGTAGTGTTGTTTCATGATTATGTTCATGGTTATTTAAAAGGGATCCACATGTATAATGAGTTCTTGGCTTCCATAATGCTTTGGTTATAGAGAGTTGGAGCATGTCTACAAGGAGTTATGAAACATGTCTACCACCCCTCCTTAGTGTAATCATGAAAACTACCTATATTATATTTTGGAGCATTCTAAAAGAGGTCAAATGCTGAAGGCAATTTTATTATGTAGAATGAGAAATCCTACACCATAGTTCAAGAGTTTTATGCATTTCATGAGTTTCATGACTTGAAAGGACATATTTCTTATCAGAACCTGCATGGTTTGTTCCATAATTCATTCTCCTATAAATGTAATTTTATCTCTTAGCTTGACACTTGTCCTTGTGACTCTTGATCTTTAATCTTCTCTCTCCTCTAGCACATTCTATAAATGTTAGTCATTTTGACTCTTGTAAAAGAAGAGACCACACCATGTATGGTGAAGCCCTACTAGTTTTGACATTGTACTTTACCTTATAAAAATAAATTCAATCTTGTTTGAGTTCATATATCATATTTTCAAAGTGTGTGAAGAGATGTATAGTGAACAGTTAAGTTATATCTATCTATCCTTGCTTTCTCTCAATCCTTCCATGTTTGATGCAAGTGACTTCAACCTAGCAGGTCATATGAAGTGTTATTAAGTGTATGGATCTATTTTAAGTGTATAATGAACCTTAGTGTCTATAATTAATCTATGGTTTTACTTACCTTGGATAGTCTTCATACATATCACCTTCATATTAAAATATTAATGCTAGTGCACTCTAGGACTCTTAGGATAGTATTATAGGCATTGTCTCTTTGTGAAAGAAGTATGATAGTCTTATGGAAGAACATCTTGGTTCATCACCCTTTTAGAATAGGTTTATTTCATGCAACTTCTATCCCTTTTCCCCCACAAGAAAATATTTATCATAGGTGAAAGCACTTCAAGATACATTCAAAGAGATAGCCCTTAAACCTAGAGGCTCACTTCCACTATAGGTACACCCACATACCTTGATCTGGGCAGCAATTTAAGCGACAATTCAGGTGACAGTTCCACCCCAATTGATGACAGAACTTCTAGGAGCCATAACTTTTGCACCGTAGCTCCAATTGACTCGCCATTTGAACCATTGGAAAGATAAGAATGAGAAGAACACCTAAAAACTCAAAATAAGTGCCCCAAATTTAAATTTTAGTAATGCAATCTAAAAATAGTAAGTTTCTAAAAATAGTAATTCCTCAAATTATGTATTGTTTTAAAGCATGGAAGTCGAACCACTTAATCTCCTTCGAGATTGGTGACCTTCCAAATCCTCCACCTACTTTCAAAATGGGTATAAATGAAGATGTAACCTGAAATGGAAAATCAGACATCTCTTCCTAGAGATAAGCATATAGTTGTATTGCGATCTTAATTAATAATATATCTCTTCTCATAGAATTCATTGTTACCGTGTTATTTTTGTGTTCTTGAAATATTTATCAACCAAAACTTTTGAGTTTTGGATCATACCTATAAGTGTTTCCATGTTGCCCAAATTTGGAAGAGGCTTGAACACCCTCTTCTAGGTTTCAATATTTGGTGACAATAGGCATCACATTGGCTAAAGCTCCTAAATCAATTAAGAAATTATGAACATTTTTTCCAAATATTTTGACAGTCGGCAATAAATGTGGGACCTCATGTTTTCTATAAATGACCATATTGGTGTGTGTAGTCTTGGACATTTCAGAGGATGGTTTGTTAGTTAAGGATTTTAATAATATTTATCTTTTTTTTGTAATATTTCCAACTCATGGAGGCTAATGGTTTATTTAATCTTATTTATGTCCTCTAATATGTTATATCTACTTTTTTTTAGATGTATCAGTAGGTTGATCATTTCCTTTTGGAGGAGGTAGATTATTATTGGATTTTGGATCAAAAAGAATGACTACATTGTTATTTGGAGGTGTAGAGGTAGTGGCAAAATATTGATTATTATTTCATAGATTGTAATTATTTATTTAAAACTATTGAACATCATTAATCTCATCTATGTTATCCTCTAGTTAATTCTCATCCTCAACTAGGCATGGGAAGTCATATGTTTCAAATACCATTACACTAATTGAAGAACATAATGAAACATATATGGATGGATTAAACTAATTAGGTAAAATCAAATACCCATCAATCTCCTTTTGGAATATTTATTAGGAAGTATATAATTATATACAGTTAAATTCATCATGTTGTGAAGTGTTGTGGACTCTACACTAGTTGGACAATGTTACCTCATAAATTTTATCTTAGGTAACTTATTAGGTAATGGATATGTATTATTATTTTTCCTATTAAATGGTACTTTATACCTTTGAAATTTGAAATACTTATTGGTTGTTTCTACGACTATGTTTCATAGGATTTTTTTCATACCAAAAAACTTGTTATTAAGTTTTTACACCATGCATTAAATAACATCCAACACAATCTTAGTAATAAGTTGTACCTTGTATACTTGATGTATTAATTAAAACTAAGGCTTGGCTCAAGTAATGCTAATTATACATGAGTACATAACTATTAAAAAATATTAAATTATGGTTTGGTGCAACATGTGTTAGAGGTAATTGATTAAAAACCTGATTTTGACTATTAGTAATGAATTTATAGTTAGTGTTTGGGATAAAATTTAAGGTTGAGAAACATGGATTGATATTGGGTATGGCCAAACTTTGAAATTAAGGATTCAATTTTTGATAAATATTGATGTATTCAACATAGGCATCTAATAGGTTATTGATGTTCTGAGTTCTTTGTAAGAACACTACTATCATTAAATCTAGGGTGTTTTTATACATTTTGATGGCTAATGTAGCATTTAACCTATATGAAACATAGACATAACTATACATATTCTATAATCTTACATTTAATTCTATAATTGGCTCATTAGGTTCCCTCTTTATAATATAAAATGTTGGCATACCACACTAGGACTAGTAACTTGTCTAAATTATGTAATAAATCTAGTGTGACATTAGTTCTATGATGTAATTAAATTCTCTAGAGGGTTGAGGAACCAATCATATGTAGCATCCTACAAGGTAAAAGGCAAAATTTTGCTTGCAACATCCTCATGAATTACATTCAATAATCCTAAATAAGTCTTAAAGGCTTTAATATGTTTATCTATACTTTATCCTCCAAAAGGAGAGAATAAAGGTATATAGTTTGTAGGGGATCATGAGGGCACCAACTACAACAATAGTAAAACTAGCTAGCTAGGCCATATTGAAACATTAAGGTAGATTCCCTTGGATTGTTAATTTTTTTTAGGTTGTTGATCTCCTAGGGATACCTCTATCTAATCTTGGTATTCAATGAACCTATAAACATGATAATAATAATAAACCTGAATTAGAATTAGACCTTGTTAACCTTAGTGATGGATCTAGTATATGCAACTCAAGTGGTCTCAATGGCTAAATGATGGTCGTTCCTTTTAGTGGTAGATAAAACTAGTTGATGTGGTTTTTATGCACATAAAATATTCTTATGAGAAATCCCCTCTTGTTTTAGGATCAATGAGAATTCACTTCAAGTCATGATTTATGTGTCTCAGTTTTGTAAATAACCATGTGGTAGAATAACATTGAGAACAATGGTTGTTTACATTGGATGGTTCAAATATGGTGGGTGACTAACACTTAACCTAAAGTTATAAGAGCTAACCTAAAATGGATGGGTGGATCTAAACTAAGGTGGACCTAATAAAAAAATTAGGAGGGAAATTTAGAGTAGAAAAGAAGGGGTTCTATGGTCCAATTGAAAATTAAACCCTTGTAAGCTAACTTACTATACTTATTTGATATTATGTCATGAACCAATGTCTTCTATGGGTTTGATGTAATAATAGTACATATTCAAACACAATGAAGAGTTTAAGGAAACAATTTCAATATGACCCACTGATTATAATCAAATATATTGTTAGTACCAAATTACTATGCATATTTATTGTCACTATCAAATTATAAATATGATATATAACCAAAGAGATAATTAAGACTAATATAATGTACAATATAATCATTATAAATAAAAGACATACAAAGCCTCCTATATATTTTTCAACTTAATATAAATTCTTCAAAGAAACACAAAAAATTGTAAGAGACAACACATTCACACAAACATACATAACAGTTAAGAAATTTTCTTTGCTTACATTAATTTATAAAATTCTCCCCCATTTATAATGTATAAGAGACCTCTCTCTCTCTCTCTCTCTCTCTCTCTCTCTCTCTCTCTCTCTCTCTCTCTCTCTCTCTCTCTCTCTCTCTCTCTCTCTCTCTCTCTCTCTCTCTCTCTCTCTCTCTCTCTCTCTCTATGTGTGTGTGTGTATCTCAAAAGTCATTGCATATTTACAAATTATAAAATAAGATTGGCTTTTAACTTAGCACGTAGGCCTTATATTTCTAAAATGTTTATAAATAAACAAGTATTAATATAAATTTGTCCATGTATACAAATATATCAAAAAACTATTTAAATAATACACAAAAGTTAAATCCAAAAGATAACTTTATAGGGTTTGAGTGGAACTACTACTAACAACTACACTCAAACTAAATTGGACTCTAGTTGGTAGTGTCTAACTAGAAGTGAAAAAATAGGGGATACTATATGGAAGGACCTGACATTACAACAATGATTAAATATCTAATTTTAGTTTCTACCAAAGTTAGTCATAATTGAGCATAAGCTCTTGCATATTTACAAATTATAAAATAAGATTGGCTTTTAACTTAGCATGTAGGCCTTATATTTCTAAAATGTTTATAAATAAACAAGTATTAATATAAATTTGTCCATGTATACAAATATATCAAAAAACTATTTAAATAATACACAAAAGTTAAATCCAAAAGATAACTTTATAGGGTTTGAGTGGAACTACTACTAACAACTACACTCAAACTAAATTGGACTCTAGTTGGTAGTGTCTAACTAGAAGTGAAAAAATAGGGGATACTATATGGAAGGACCTGACATTACAAAAATGATTAAATATCTAATTTTAGTTTCTACCAAAGTTAGTCATAATTGAGCATGCAAAGGATTGTAGTAGAAGCAATTGTATAAAACATGGCTCTTGTTGAAGTGTGCACTAAATTATATATAGAAGAGGATGTCATAGTTGTTAATGTTCAGGATTATAATGATGAATCTCCTACATGGGTATCTAGCTGATCCTGATCCTTCACTTTATTGTATGCATATGTGCATGATAAAAAATATAATTTTATATCTCAAAATTAATGATGGGTGTTTTGAATAAAATAAGAATATTACCCATCAACTTCCTATGTAGGCTCAATGAAATATTGAAAGATAACTTGAGTGATCATGCTTGGTCTACATTATCTTTGGTAAACATGATCAATTATATAACCTAATCACACTCCCATAGATTGTATTCTCTACCTTTTCTCTAAAATTGTCTATCGAGGACTAGAGCAAAGTGTTAAATAATGTTCTATAATCACTTGTCCTTAGGGTATATATAAATATGGAATATGTATTTCCAAAATCAACTCATTGGCTTTGTGTTCTTGGTTAGTTAATTTTTTTCAACAATTACTTCATTTGATTATACCATTTAGTTAAATCATCTCTTTCACTACTAACATAAATTTGAGCCAAGGTTAAATACTTGATTGGAAGTGAATTTAGTTGAAGGTGTGATTTTTCCCTCACATCCTTAGTAATATAGTAAAAATTAGAGTCCAACTTTCTTAGTGCTTCACCAAAAATCACTATATCTCCCCATTGAGGTTGTGACTCTGCTCTGGCTCTATGTGTAGAACATATAAGGTTATATAAGGACCAAGTAGAATTCTATATCTTTTCCAAAATATCAACTGGAGCTTCAATCTTAGGCTAAGACTCTAGCCTTTTATTTTTATATTTTAGTCCCTAGAGTACCTTAGTTAACACATCTCTTTTGGCCTCAACTATGGACATAGGATCCTCTTGGAATACATCATGTTCCCTAGGTTGGGTTTTTCCCCTTTTTGTCAAGTTGAATAATTATTCTTCTCTCATAAATTTAATCTCTTTACTAATAGCAGACATCTTCCTCTTTCTAACTCTCTTGAGCTTATTATAAGGCTCATCAAATTCTAAATTCAATTTAGGATATTAAATAATCACCAAGTTATACCTAGATAGTTTCTCGGTCTATAATTGTTTCATCCATGGTGTTTTCAACACTAACCCAGTAGGAGAGGTAGGCTTTATGGAGGAATGGTTGATAGTGGTATCATGATTGCTTTTAGGTTAGGTGAAGGGGATGATCTAGGAGACGTGGAAATTGGAGGTGATGAGAATGAAGGGTCAACCATTTTCTCGTTAGAGACCTTGATTTTGGGTGGAGTCCTAGTGATATGTTTAAACACATTAGAAGACTCCTAAATATTTTTAATAATATGGGACTCTATATGATTGGATGTGGACATGGGTGATGCTATCTAAGTATAAGAATGACCTTGTATTGAGTAAGTTATAAATATAGACTGAGAAACTAGGTCCTATAAATATAGACGTTGAGGATAAATAGATACATGCCCTTGTGGAGTTGTTACATCTATAGGTTGTGTAATGGTAGCCTAGGATATATTTTTCAAGAATTATGCAATTGGTGTAAATGTGACTAGAACAACACTGGTGCCCACAATGGTGGTAGTTGTGTTGGATAAATAATCAAATGAGATAGTAGGAACTATTGTTATATGAATAATAAAAATGCCATATAAAGTAACAGGAATACTATTTGAATCTAATGGAGTTATATTACATGTATTAATGACAACAACATCAATTAAAAAAGTTATAACAATAATAAAAATAGAAGTAAGGGTTATGACCTGTATAGTAGCTAATGTTATATCAACTAGAATATCAATACCACAAGTGACTAATGTGACCATTGGAGGAGTATATGACATAACTATTTGGTCTACAATTTTGTCCACCATAGGACCTTAGTCGTTCACCTTTGTTGTTTCCTACTCTATGTCATTTGTGTGAGGACTAGAATCTATAGTCCCAAAATTTAATTGTATGGGTACTTCCTAAAAAATATATATATTATGGAAAAAAATTATGTCCTATTTGTATACCTCTATTGGATGCTCTTATACTAATCCCTCATCTTATATTCCATCCTCAATATAGTCTCATTTTGTATTTGAAGAGACCAATTTCAATGGTTTCTCTTGGTATGGAGGTGACTTGCCTTCCAATGTGACCTTGGGTAATTTTAACTTGTTGGGTAGGGTCCTCTTAGCCTATTGATCATATAAGGTCTTGATATTTTCTATGTAGGAGGAGGAGGATTTTGAATTACAATGGGAAAAGGAGCAACTAAAAGTGGTTGGGCTTCTGTAGTTGTAGCAATAAACACCACTATGGCTGGAGGAGTTAAAAGAGTTCCCATAACTATTGGAGGTGTTTGTTGTTTAATAGTTTTTAATGGTGGAAGTCCTTTGAGTATCTTCCTTGTTAGCTATAATTATATCTTTATAGGGGATTATTCTTCTTGCTTAGGTTCCTCTACTGGAATTACATCTTCCTTCCTTATAGTAGGATTATATTAAACATCTGGGATACTACATGGTCATTTTAGTAGAGTGCATTTTAATTCATACTTTAGAGTCATCCTCTACATTCATGAAGATGAATTCATGTGTGTATTCTTTGTGACCAATTCATTTTGAGTCTTTCTCCAAAGATTCTTATATGTTAGGCCACCCTACCCTTAGGGTCTCAATATTTGAATTCTACCAGTTTAAGGTAAAATATACATCTATGTTTGAAATCTCCAGCCATTTGGTTCCAATACTAGAACTATTGTTTGCCTATGTTAATGGGAGTCTTTTGAATATCCTCTAACTTGGATGCTTTGAAATTTAAATCCAGACTATTAAATAAATTTTAAGCTATCTCATATTTTGCTAATTTATCTAGGACAAGTCTAGGGAGATAAAATGGTGCCACCAATGTCCCACTTATCCTAATGACAATATGATGTGGATAATACCAATAATGACTCAATAACTTCAATTAACTTCTAATTTATTCTAAAAATATATGCATAGGTTTATAATTGACAATCTTATACACTATAGGATGGAAAATGTATGAAATTATTTGTATGTGATCCTTGAATCTATGAATATGAAATATATTGAAGTCATCACATATCCTATGATCTTTGGTCTTTGAATTCCATGATGTTTCCCCTAGAAAAGTGGTTGTGGAACAAACTACATCTAATAATTAGGACATCATATGGAAATGGTCATCTAGTCTATTTGGAGCCATTCTTTTTTATTTTAAATGGAAATTGATAATTTCTCCAATTACAAGGATATTCTTGTCATTTAATATCATAGATAGTAAAGGGACTCATACCTAATTGACATGTGTGATGGAATGACCACCATAAATTCTATTTAAAATATCCATTTTAATCTTAACCCTGGGCTTGAATTGCATAATTAGAGTAACTTTCCATTTTATTAAGTTCTTAGGGTCATTTTCTAAGACCCTAAGTGTGTCCCTAACATTATTGTCCTTTTACCAGTTCAAAACTATTTTTTGGTCATACACTATGTCTACTTTGAGGAGTTCATAATATTTTTCCAAAGCCTATCTTTGTATAAAATTTACTAGCTCTTTGTTATTTTTTCTATGGAAGATATCATCGCTACACATACCAAAAATAAATAAGTTATGCAAAGTATCAATGCAAGGAAATACCTTCAATTATGTAGTTTTTCTAAATAGTACCACTATTTTGATGGCCAAGAGGTTATCTGTGTACTCTCTCTCATGAAGTGGTAATTTGTCCTAGTCATTAAATGGTTTATTCTTTTCTACCTCTATAAAAAATAGTTGAGAAATGCATAAACTTATTACCTAGGGCACTTCGATTGAATGCAATGTCCTTAAACTCCACTTGAGTCCCAAAACAATATATTGGTGGTGTAGGGGTATTATCTTCAACTTCTATTACCATATTTCATCAAAAAAATTATTTTGATTGCACAGTCAAATTTTTATACAATAGATGGATTTGAGTCTCTGTGCACAAATTAATTTATTTTTAAATGGTGTTGAATTTAATTCAAGAAGAAAGATATATACTATAAGATTTGAATTCATTGTAATAATCTTCCATCCATAGGAATCAATTACAGTGAAATGGATCATGTGAACTATCTGTCAAACTTTTAATTTTGATTTTATGACATGTTTTTGTAGGGATTTATTTAACACGTCACTTTGTAGTTTATTTTGATTTATTAGTCACCTCTTTAAGTTTAATATGTTCATTGGTATTTTATAGTTATTAGCATATCACTTAGTCACAACCTGTATACCTTAACACATGTAGCTAATTGTGTTATTTCATAATGTGTGGATCTTAATTGTGGTGTAGAGCATAAGTGGTTACTTGTCACTTCAGGATCATTTAGACTATAAGCACATAAGGTTCATGTCATTATGTTTGTTTGGCTATCATATTTTATTATGTTAAGAAGAACACGTGGTAGAATATCATTTGTCACTTGAGTATGAATTTTAATTTTCCTTCTAATTTTTTCTAGTATACAGATGTTATGAGGTGATGACACATAAATACTAGCTATTCATATAAAAACATGTGGTTACATCCATGATGGACATGTGGAAGCTAACTAATCTAAATAAGACATGTGGTAACTTATCTTTCCATTGCTTGGTCATGATCTTCATAATCTATCCTTTTGGCTACAAATTTTTTTGTAACAATATGGTGACATGTGGCACAATATCACTTTGTATTTATGTCATTGGGATGAATGACTTATAGCATTGATAAAAAACTTGCAATGGGTCAAGATGTCAAGACTTGGCATGATCTTACTTTATCAACTGGTCACTAGTTTTCATGACTTAGTTATTCTACCAAAGACTTGTGACAAATAGAGATGGTAACACATGGCATAATCTTGTGTATTTGGGTAGTCTCTAGTATGTAGAACTCATAATATTGAACTTTGAAAGTTTGTAAAATTTTGACAAGGAAGGGACACTTGGAAATTTTAGTGATAACCTATAAATCAAATGAAACCTGATAATCTTGGAAAAATAAGGTTAGATATGTTAGTTAAGAAAATTAATATAAAATAAAACCCAAGTTTTTAATTAATTATTGCCTCATTTCTTAGCCAAATTTCATAAAATTAAAAGTGATAATTGGAACCTAAGCTTAGGAAAATTTGGATCTAAAGACATTTTTATGTTAATAGAGACCAAATGTAGAATTTTTAGAATGAATGGTTCCCTATTTTTTTTAATTTTAAAAATGGGACATGTTGGTCATAATAGGTATGCATAAGACAACTTTCACTAGATGCAAAAGCACTTTTCATTCAAGACGATGCTTTTTGGATTAATAAATGTAGGTGATAATTTTTAAATAGATACCCATGTGACTTTTGATGATTTAATTGGAAGTATTTTTTAATTTCACCTAGATGATCTGACTATCCACTCTAAGAAAAGGAAGAAACACCTAGATTACTTACATGAATTTTTTCCTAGATGTAGGCAATATGGTATTTATTTAAACCCAAAGAAATTAGTTTTATACGTAACTAAAGGTAAAATTTTAGGTCATATTATTTCCAACTATGGAATTTCTATAGACCTTGATTACATTAAAGCTATTAAAGAGTTGCCTACTCCTAAATATCTAGTTTAAAGTTTTTTAGTAAAATTTAATTTTGTGTGTAAATATATTTCTGATTTTTCTAATAAAATTAATCCATTACAAATATTACTTTAAAAAGATTAAAGTTTATTGTGGGATGAATTATCTAACAAATCATTTGATGAAATAAAAAATTTAATAGCAAGTTCTTGTGTACTTATGAAACCTAATATTAATTAACCATTTTTATATATGTTAATGCAATCAATAAAGCAATAGGTTTTGTTAGCATTCAATATGATCAAAATAAAAAATAAAACCCCACTAGATATATAATCCAAGTGCTCAAAAATAATAAAATTAGGTATCCTTTAATTGAAAAAATTGTACTTTCATTGATTTCACTATTAGGAAAATTTAAATATTTTTTGATGGGAAACAAAGTAAAAGTATGCTTAGATGTACATGTTTTGTCTTATCTATTAAATTAGCACATGATTGATGGTAGGTTAGCTGAATGAATATTTAAAATTCAATAATATGATCTTAAGTTTGAAACCTCCAAAACTTTATAAAAAATGTGATATTTTACATTAATGTTCTTGTTTTGGTTGTCAATGATCATATGCATGCTAAACCTCTTTTACAAACCATGAAAATTTATGACCTTGCATAGAAATTCAAGATCAGTCTTGAAATACAGAAATGAGACAGTTATATTTTCATGTTGACTGGTGTCATACTTTGATCTATTATTTCAAAATCAAGCTTGTTGTAATTGATTATACAAATGTCAACATAGGGATCTTAGGATACAGGTTATAAACTTAATCTTATTATAATTTTTTTTGTTTAATAGGAATAAAAATGGCATATTAATTAGATATCTTACCCATGACCAAACTAAAAAAGACCTTATAAGCTATCATGAAGGTGTTTACAATGAACATTTTACTACAAAAACTACAAGACAAAATTTTATGATTTGAATATTATTTTCCTACACTCTTTAAGGTTACCTTTTGTTTAGTTAAAACCATGCACGTCCTGTCAATTGTATATAGGTAGAGATAGATTGGTTTTTATAACTCTCAATCCTATCATTCCAAAGAAGCATTTTATGAAATAGGGTACATATTTCATCTTAGATATCCCTATTTTATCTTGTACTAGATATATTTATTTTAATAGCCACCAATTATTTTACAAAATGACCTGAAGTTGTTGCTTTTAAAGTTTAGTCACTTCAACAGTCACTGTATTATTTGAGAATCAATGTTTTTCTCAATTTGGTGTCTCTTAAGAAATTATTTTTTATAATGGTCCTTAATTTATTTCAAATAAATACTTAAAATTTTTAGGACATTACTCTAGAATATATAGTCACTCATCTAAATATTATCCTTAAGGTAACGGATAGGCTAAATCAACTAATAAAAAACTAATTTTCCTTATGAAGAATTTTTTTATGAAAATAAAATAAATTTAAATATTAAGTTTTTGGAAGCTTTCTAGGCTAATAGTACTACAATCAAATCTACAATTTGATATTCACCCTTTATACTAGCCTATGGATTTGAAGACACTATGCCTATTAAACTACAAATTAACTCTACAAAAGATGCATTACAATATACTTCTAAAGATTCAAACCCTATACAACGAAAATTAAATGCTTTTCTAGTTTTAGTCAAAACAAAATCCATTGCTTTAGAAAAACTTTAAAATGCCAAGGAAAAACTTAAAAAGTTTTTTGACAAGGTGGTCTCCAAGAAAACATTCAAAATTGGTGATCTAATTTTATATTGGTGTAAGGATAATAATTAAGACCATATAAAATTATTGTTTTACTTGGTATAAATGCTTTCCATTTTCAATATTTAGATGTAAATTAGCTAAGACATAGAGTTAGCGGCCATCACTTTAAACTCATATATGAATATCTCTCCTCTTTCCAATTTCAGTTTCCTTTATTTTTCTTTTTATTATGTTTCTTTATTCATTTGTTTTTTCATTTGTTTTTCTATATTATTTTGTATTTCATCATTTTTTTTTTGTGAAAACTCACAAATCTTAGCTACAATGGTGAAACATTCTTTATATTAGCAAGCATAGATGATTCTTCATATGATGGAAGCATCTATAATTTATCAAAAGTTAAGTTTCTTAGTTATTTTAAATCAAATGGTGTCTAAATGAATGACACCAGAAAACACGTTATCATAACATCACTTGCTTTCATATTTTATGTTTTAGGTTATTGTAATAATGTTCATCCATCCTAAACGTTATAGTATTTTATTTCCTATTCTTTGTGCCATACTAACCAAATAAACCATCCCTTATTACAAAAAATCTATAAAATTAGTTCATGCTTAGTTGCTTAGGAAATAATTTAACTAGATTGTAATCCTAAGTTTTAAATATGCAATGTCTATTTCAGCCTATTCTCATACATCAAAATAGATAGCAAGGTCACCAATGTTATCACAAATTTTAATACCCTTGTTGAAAAAATTTAAAATAATGTAATCTTGCATTTTTATAGACTATTGTACCATATTTAGAGTTTAACATGGTGGGAGCCAACTTTAACGCTTGATTTTTATCTTACATGTATGATTTCATGTTGACATTTTTTATTAAGATTAAAAGGGAGGATTTTTTTTACTAGGGCCCCAAAACCCTAGAAGAGGTACAAACAAAAAGAGAGAAAAAGACTAACCAAGTCTTCAAGAGAAACAAATCAAAATAGACACAAAAATAGCTTTAAAACTACCAAAATACAAACCTTAAGCAATATAAGAAACTCCAGAATCAAAAAGTAGCTGGAAGAGACCCAAAAAACTACTACATATCCAAGTTTCCAGCTACATCCTCCCAACACCTTTTCATTCATTTAAGATTTGAGTCTATCTGAAGAAGTAACTTTCCTTATCAATATATTTTAAGCATTCACTACATTAAACTTGTTTTCCCTTGCCTTTAGAAGAAGACATCGTACCAAACAATTCCCCCATGTGAGCTCTAAGATTTTCCACATTATGAATGTCTTCATGCATAGCCTCCTTACTAAAATTAACCAAAAAACTAATGTTATTTTTAAGTTTTTCATTTTCATATTCAAGAATAATAACCCTATCTCTTAGCTCTTGAATTTACAGATTGTTATCATTGTATGGGTCCTTCTATACCATTCTATCATTATCTTGATATAGCATTTTTATTTTCCATTTTAGATAAGATAATTCCCTCACGAACCACCTCATAATTGACTTTTGTAAATCAAGTTATTACTCAATCTTATATGTACTTTTATTGCCTTTCAGAGAATCAACTAAGACATTAAAATTTTCATTCAGGTCATGAACCTGGCTACATGAAAATTCCCCCTATTTCTCCTTAGGTCCTTCCCTCAATTTATGCTTTCTTGAGTATTTTTTATTAGTTGGAGAAATAAGATTCTCTCTAATAGACCCCTTCTGAGTATTAGTGTCTTCTTTACCATCAGCGTCCTCCTCAACCAAAATTGTATTCCTAATAGATTGCCCTATTTTACCTATGTAGTCAGTTTTCTTACTTGAAGTAGGTGGCTCCTTGGAAACACTTCTTAGTCATGTCTTAATGCCTATGTATTACGATTTTAGAAGGTTTTTATCTAGACTGTGATCTTTATCCTTTGAAGAATTACTTCCCAGATATTTAATCCAAAATTTCTTCACTTTCATAACATCAATTGGCCTCACATCTTATTTTTTTTTGAGGTTTAGGGAGATTAGGGTAATTTAATTCATTCCCTTGAAATATTTATGAATGAGAAAGATCAAACCCTCATGCCTAAGCACTGTGTGTTTTCCTTTTTTTAATTTTTTAATGGAATATTCCATAGAAAGAAGAATATAAAATAGGAGACTCAAGGGTATGACATGTCTAAAATAGTTCAAAAAAACAAACAAAGACTAGGGAACAACATTAAACCTTCCTTCTAGATTAATGTCCTGCATGAGGTGAAAATACACATCTCCAAATGGTCTTGGTAAGGATTCATGATTGAAGCCATTCTATAGAACCTCCAATGTTTCTCCTTTTATCAAGAAGCTATTTTTATCCTTTTTGTAGTCTCTACCCATTTTATATACTTTAGTTACCTCCAACTCCAGGTCTGTGACATGCGCTATCAATTCTTCAAATATCTCTAGCAAAAATCCATTGATATTCAAGGTTCTATTTTCCTAGTATTCTATAATTAAGGTTGATACATGCATGTCATGACCTTTAATTCTTTGCATTAATTTTTCCATACCCCTTATCTAAAGAACATCCCAAACTTTCTCATTATTTTTAACCTCCTCGGGTGTTTCGGGTTCAATTCTATTAGGAAGACTCATGAGTAAAATGATAAGCTGACTGTATCTCTTTAATCTAAAATAGGGGTTCTTTTGGCTCCTCAAAATTTAAAAACTAGTTCACTTTAAGTGTTTCATGACCTCGTACCTTAACTGGTTAATGCAGAACATCCAATATTGAAAACTCTTCAATTGACTCTATCTTATACCACATGAATCTATAAACTTCCTTTTAGGACCATAGGAGTGGGAAAAATAATTAAAATCAAAGAACATAAGTAACCAAAGAAGCATAGCCATAAAGTTCCAATGAACTTTATTATAATGTGTGGAGAAGCCACATTATATCACATTTTGAACATTAATACACCTTTCCTCCTCAATCCTCTAGCAAATGTCTTGAGGTAAATATTTTCTCACCATCTAGCTAGAAAACCCCAAATAACTAACACCCCTATTAGCAAACCAATCAACAATATTATTGCCTTATCAATAAATATGTTGAATGACCACTCTTGCCTAAATTCTACAATAGATATAGACTCATCCACCACTTATTTAATGTTCATGTTAAGTTGCGGAGCTAAAAGCTTTACTAATGCAAATGGTGGAGGTTGTTGAGTTTTAAAGTAACCGATGTCGGTCATATTCAGTTACATAGTAACCGACATCAGTTAGAAGTCGGTCGGCATCAGTTAGACAAGAACTGACGTCGGCAACCTGTGTGTGTGCATTTGCATGCGTTTCCAGAACTGGTCTAATTTTAGACAGACAGTTAGTTTGCATGTAAAGACTAATTTTAGTCTTGAGTCTGTGTTTGTAATTATTGTTTGTTTTGGGATCTATTTAATAGACCCATGGGGTTGTATTGTAATCAAGGATCAAAAGGACTTGTCAAGGACAAGGACAAGGGTTCTTCCAAGTGTAAGATCAATTGATCTGTAGGTAGCAAGATCAGGGAGATCTACATGGTAAGCAAGGTCAGTTGATCTACAGGGTGTGCGAGATCAAGGAGATCTATGGGTGTGTGTGTGTGCAAGGTCAGTTAGATCTACGGGGTAGCAAGATCAAGGAGATCTATAACACAACAAGGAGTAAGATCAAGGAGATCTACTTGATGGACTCAGTCATCGGGTACAGGTATTGTAGGCAAAGCAACTGGTTGAGTTGATTGTCACAGGTGGACTGGTAGTAGGCAACAACAACCATTGGGTTGATTGTCACTGACTGGTGGAAACAACAACTCTGTGTTTGAGTTGATTATTATTTGTAATTGAGAGAGAGAGAACTCTTGAGGGAGAATTACTGTATGCCCAAGAGGTGTGGGAAGAGTGTGATTTCTTCATTGTATTTCCTTCTGGAAGAGTGTTAATACAAGATTGTATTGCCTCTCATATTTTGTGTTGTTTATGAATTCTAGTTACATATTACTTTTGGTTTAAATTTTATGTTTAGTTGCTTATACAAAGGTAATCAATTGTGCTCTTAAGGAGTAGGATCTTGACAAGTGGTATCAGAGCCTGGTTCGGAGCAGGTTAGTGTTTGTTGATTACAGGTCATTCTCAGGGGTTTCTAATTGAGTGGGAGTAAAGCAATGGCAGAAGAAAGTAAACTAAGAATGGAGAAATTCAATGGCAAGAAATATCAATTATGGAATTGTGGAAAGAAAGGGAATGTAAAGAAAGATTGTTGGTTGGTAAAAGATCAGCATGAAGGAAATAAAGAAGCAAATGATGCAGGTATTGTTGCACGGGATGCTCTTATATGTTCCTTGGATAAAGTAGAATCTTGGGTTTTAGATTATGTTGCCTCTTTCCATGCAACCCCAAATAGAGTATTTTTCCCTGATTATGTCCATGGAGACTTTGGAAAGATTTATTTAGGGGTTGGTGAGCCTTGTCAAATTGTTGGCAAAGTGGAAGTGCGGCTGAAATTGCAGATGGGCAACACATGGGTGTTGAAGGATGTCATGCATATTCCCATCCTTAAGAGGAGTCTAATTTCTATAGAAAATTTGGGTGATGAGGGTTGCATAGTAACTCTCACAGCAGAATCTTGGAAAGTTTCCAAGGGTGCACTTGTATTAGCATGTGGTAAGAAAGTAGGTACTCTTTATCTATCTACTTGTATTACTGATTCTCCTTCTATTTTATCTACTTGAGATGTAGATGTAAAGATGTGGCTCTGTAGGCTTGGTCACATGAGTGAGAAGGGAATGGATGTTCTTAAGTCAAAAGGTATGCTTTAATATTTGATAGACCGAGATTTCTGTGATCAGTGTTATGCTACAAGAAAGGATTGGGTCTATTGCATAAAGAGGAAATCTGATGTTTTTAACAAATTTAAGAACTAGAAAGCCTTGGTTTTCAAGGAGAAGATGATGGATAGAGATCAACTCAAGAGGCTAAATAATTCTAAATAGGGCAGTGTTGATTTGGATAAGGTTATGATCCAAAATGAGCTTGCAGGTAAAAATCATCACTCATAAGAAAACACAGTTACCGACGTCAATCAGGTGAAAACTAACGTCGATCAGGTAGGAACCGATGTCAGTCATGTGCAAATAAAGTTGGTGATGTTAGGCAGGTAGACACTGATGTCGGTCAAGGAACCGACGTCGGTAATTAGGAGAAATCGACATCGATCAGGTGCAGACTGAGGTCGGCCAGACGTGACTGAGATCGATCACTGTTAGAACAAATTTTGGGTGGACAGCTAGTTGTCAAGGAGTCTCAAATGACCATGTGGAGGACTAAAGGGGTAAGTAAGCCTCAAATTCATTATTCCCCTTCTTTATACTACTTGTTGCTCACTGATAGTCAAGAACCAGGAAGTTTTGAAGAGGCAATGCAGGTAGAATCCAAGAAATAGTGGGAGCATGGCATGAATAAGGAAATTGATTCCTTGGAAGAGAACCAAATGGGAGAGTTGGTAGAGTTTCCAGTCGGGATGAAAGTACTAAAAGATGAATGGATTCACAGGTTAAAGAAAGGAGAGAATGGACAGGTGAGACAGAAGGCTAGGTTATATGGTCTTGAGCAAGCTGTAGGACAATGGTGTTTAAGATTTGACAGGTGTATGACAAAGCATGGCTTTAGTCAATGTCAATGTGACCATTGTGTTTATTTTACTAGGTTGGATAATATTAACTACATTATCCTATTATTTTATGTAGTGTATATGCTTGTTGCAGGGTCACACATTCAGGGAGTTGCTGAGCTAAGGGTAAAATTAGTTCAGAGGTTTGCCATGAAGGATTTAGAAGCAGCAAAGAAATTCTTTGGCATGAGTATTTCTAGAGACAGGGAAAGTCACAGGTTGATTTTGTCTCTAGAGGATTGTGTGAATAAGGTAGTGGAGAGGTTCAATATGTAGGATGCAAAATCGGTTAGCACACCTATGGTTGGACAGTTCACAAAACAGTGTCCTAAATCACATGATGAGGTTGAGTACATGAGTACTAGACCTGAAATTACCCAAGCAGTGGGAGTTGTCAGTAAGTTAATAGCCAATCTAGGAAAGGAGCACTAGAAAACAATTCAGTGGATTCTCAGATATCTGAGAAGGACCAGCAGCAGGTATTCATGCTATGCAGGGTCAAACACTTCTCTACATGGGTATGTAGATTTGGATATGGCAGGTGACTTGGATGACAGGAGAAGTACCACAGGATATGTGTTCACTATTGGTGGTACAGTGGTTAGCTAGATTTCTAAGATGTAGAAGGTTGTTGCAGTCATGATGGCTAACAAGGATAAGAACCCTGCAAAAATGTTAACAAAGCTGGGAACAAAGGAGAAGTTGAATCTTCATTCAACTTCTGTTGGTCTTCAAGATTAAACTTGAAGAGAGATACAAGCCAGGAAACAAAATTAAAAGATGTACAGGTACAAGTATAGGTGCAACTATTTATCTCCAAGTGGGAGATTGTTAAGTTGTGGAGCTAAAAGCTTCACTGATGTAAATGGTGGAGGTTGTTGAGTGTTAAAGTAACTAACGTCAGTCTGATCAACTGACGTCGATCATATTCAGCTACACAGTAACCGACATCGGTTAGGGGTCGGCCGGCATCGGTCAGACAGGAACCGATGTCGAAAACCTGTGTGTGTGTGCGTTTGCATGCATTTCTAAAACTGGTCTAATTTTAGAAGGACAGTTAGTTTGCATGTAAAGACTAATTTTAGTCTTGAGTCTGCATTTTTAATTATTGTTTGTTTTGGGATCTATTTAATAGACCCATGGGGCTATATTGTAATGAAGGATCAAAAGGACTTGTCAAGGACAAGGACAAGGGTTCTTCCAAGTGTAAGATCAGTTGATCTGTAGGTAGCAAGATCAGGGAGATCTACATGGTAAGCAAGATCAATTGATCTGCAGGGTGTGCGAGATCAAGGAGATATGCGGGTGTGTGTGTGCAAGGTCAGTTAGATCTATGGGGTAACAAGATCAAGGAGATTTGTAACACAATAAGGAGTAAGATCAAGGAGATCTACTTGGTGTACTCGGTCATCAGGTACAGGTATTGTAGGCAAAGCAATCGGTTGAGTTGATTGTCACAGGTGGACTGGCAGTAGGCAACAACAACCATTGGGTTGATTATCACTGACTGGTGGAAACAACTCTGTGTTTGAGTTGATTGTTGTTTGTAATTGAGAGAGAGAGAAATCTTGAAGGAGAATTACTGTACGCCCAAGAGGTGTGAGAAGAGTGTGATTTCTTCATTGTATTTCCTTCTGGAAGAGTGTTAATACAAGATTGTATCGTCTCTCATATTCTGTGCTATTTCTGAATTTTAGTTACATATTACTTCTAGTTTAAATTATGTGTTTAGTTGCTTATACAAAGGTAATCAATTATGCTCTTAAGGAGTAGGATCCTAACAGTTCCAACTAATTGAGATTTTTTTATAGGTAATTTACTATGTTCATTGAGTCTTCCTCAATAATGAGTTGTTGAACACTAATTATTTAGCCACTTTTAGTCCCCGTAGGGAATCAATGGCTTCATCCCAATGATTATTTTTGATCCCCATATCACTAGCATAAGCAACCACAAACCTCCCTTGGTGATCTCTTAAAATTCCTCCTCCTTTTGAAGGACCCAAGTTCCGTTTGGAAGCCCCGTTAAAGTTAAGTTTTAACCATCCAATAGGTAGAGGTTTCTATTTAGTCTTATTTCTTATTTCATCTCTAGGATCACTCTTTCCAATGCATAAAGATTCAATTTTCCAATAAAGAGCTATTTATTTTTCATAATATTTGAAAATTTTTGCCCTTTTTATTATTCATAGCATTGAAATTTTCCATAATAACTTAAAAAATCTTAGTACCAAGAATCATAATTGTACATTTTTTATTCCTAAAAAAATTATTATTCTTTTCACCCCAAATGACATGAGGAAATGTGAGCTCCCAGATTTTCTTTAGAAGATCATGTTAAAAAGGACACTCCCAGGGCTACCAAAAATCAAACACAAAGCAAACAAAAACCAAAAAATAGTGAATTTGTTGAGGAAGTAGCTCCAAATTTCATTAGATAAAGGACAATCTACTAGTAGATGAAAGACTATTTCATTATTATTTTCACACATTGGGCACCTTTTGATCAAAATTAATCCTCTTTTACTTGAATTAATCTATAGATAAAATTTTATTTTAAACTGCTACCCACAACAAAAAGTTGACTTTGGGAGTCAAATACTTATCCCACAATATGTCCCATTTCATATCATTATTGGGTATATTTGATAACAAATTATATCCATATTTAACTTGATATTGACCATCTATAGAATCATTCCACATTAACTGGTCTTCATTGAAAGTTTCTGATAGATGATAAGTTTTTAACAAACTATTCAGGTTCGACAAAATTATATTTTCTTCATGTTCTAAATTATCAACAATAAAACTTTTCTAGCTTCTAGTACCTTTAGTGATCTACCAATAATCTTGAACCTTATTGCCATATTTGTTTTGAATGGGATTTTGAATTTGCTGCCAAGCATTTAGTGAATTTAAAGGCTAGTCTAAAATCTAAGTATTTGCCTAGACATTGAAAATACTCCCATTACCCATTTTCCATTTTGAACCTAAAGAGATAACTTATTTGTTCAAATGTGGGAAATTTCAAAAGTGTGAACCTCGAACAAATTGCTCCTCTTCAAAAATACACATAGGATTTATGCCCTCTAGGTATTTGCATCTAAAAATGGAAGCCCAAGTGTTGTTATTTTTGAGAAATCTCTAGACAAATTTGGATATAACAACTTTATTTATCTAATTTAATCTTTTGGTGCCTAACCTGTTTCTATGCTATGTTCGCTTTTCAAATTCAAGAAAGGAAAGATGAGAAACTAAGAAGAATGGATGAGGGTTTGTACATACCTAGATTGTAGACGTGCGCACCAGAATTCAGACGATAGCAGGAAATCCTCTTTGGTTGTGGAGGATGACACCTGAAAGAGAAAGACACTAAAACACGAACAAACATTAGATGACAAAAGGGTGGACTACCAAGCAAGAGCTTGGTCCTAGAAGTGCAAAGGCTTCTTGGAGGATGCCAGTCCACTATTAAAAATAGAATGTTGATCAAAAATAGAAAGTGATAAATGATGAAAAATAGAAAGAAAGAACTTAAGGCAAAGGCGTACCTGTTTAGAAGCAATCTACTTTTGCATAGTCACTGATGTCGGTGGTATTGCCAGCGTCGGTTAGGGAAGGTCGCTGACGTTGGTTAGGCTGTCGACGTCGACAGGGGAAATGGATGAGGTCGGCTGGGGAAATAGTCAGGGACGAGTTACAGGTCTGGTCTTGGTTTGCAGAATGGACTGAGGCTTCATCTGAGGGTCTGAGGGTCTGTGTGGGATTCAGAGGGACTATTTGAGGTCTAAGGAGTAGTCTGAGGGTTTGTGCAAAATTGGTTGGGCAGAGGGGACTGTCAGGAAAGTGACTGGGTGGAATCAGAAGTACAAAGGGGGATGAATGAGAGGTAGGGGTCTGAGAAGGCCTTTCAGCCTCTCAGGGGAAGGATAGGGAAGGTCTAGGTAATAGTTAGCTAAATAGATAGATTAAACAAGAAATGAAATGGAAAACAACACTGTGCTTACCTCTTGCTTGCTGATTGAAGAATGGAAAAACCTGTTGTCGGAGCTGTTGAAGGACCTGCAAATGGAGCTTTTGCTTGGAGCTATTCTTGTAGGATCCCTATAGCTGCTAGTGTTGCTGTACGAGGGGGAGGAGAAGAAAATATGAATGCAAAAGCATCAAGAGAGTTCTGTTCGTGGGGGCCAAAGAATGGTTGCAGAGAATGGTCTTGAATGCTACTGACGCTGGCAGAATCACAGACATCGGCCGCATAATGACCGACGTCGACGGCCAAAGAATGGGGGCAGAGGCTAAAATTAGCCTCTGTCCGTTCTTGCATGCTTCCAGGTCAAGGGGCCATGGGAAAATGGTCGAGGGAGGCATAAATGGATGCGGGAGGAAGGATAAAGGGGAGATTTGGGCAATAAAGGCTAGGAGAGAGGTGGGGGGATCCAAGGTGGCATGGGTGAGGTGGAAGAGGGCCAAATAAATTAAAATATTTATTTGATAAATGGAGGGGGCTAGGACAAGGGTTAGGACATGGGCCAAGGGGGGCCAAGGGTGAAAGAAGACCTAGGGGGTAGACATGATTTCAATGTCTACATTTGCCCCTTTTTGTCTTGTTGGTTGTTCTTGACGAACTGCAAGACAAAAATAGGAGTTAGTTGCCCAAGGTATGGGATGAGGTGTTCCCCCCTCAAAGCGAGAGTCAAGGGAAGGGAACCTGAGATCGAGTGTTGATTTGACAGAGAGATGGATAGAGAGAGGGTGAGTGTGAACACTACAATAGTCGTGATTGCACGTATACCACTTCACGGGATGGTCAGGTCAAATTGTCACAGGTCAAAGGTCGAGGAGTGCCAAAATTGAAATAACCAGACCCCAACATTTGGTCATAGCTGATCGGGTTATTCAATCTAAGCTGAAGCTCCAATGGTCATCGTGTTCCAGGTATCCCAGGCTCAGGAAGTGCTCCTGGGAACATGAAAATGTCACAAGTAGTGGGGATCAACTGGCTTGTGATCCTATACTTGTGAAGGTTATAAGTAGTTTGCGCATAATTTTGCTAACCAGTCGTGAGGTAGCATACATGCAAAAACAACCAAGGCAAAGTCGTCTTGGAAGTGGTCGCAGTCATAGGAGATGGTCATGATCTCCAAGGTCTGATGGTCGATGGACAGAGGCAAAAATGATCTCAAGTGTGCCCCAGGTGGCTAAGATGACTTCTACTAGAGGGTTGACTGATTGGGGGCATGATTTTGGGGCAATGTGATGAAAAAAGGAGGCTTAAAGCCCATCGATGTCGGTTATAAAAATGATGTCGGTGACTAAAAGGGACCGACATCAGCATAAATAGATCGACGTCAGCAGTCTAGGGCACCCCTATGCCGACATCGATGGCCTGCCAAATCTGACAAAACTAGATTGGAGGCCCACCAAAAGTCATTTGTGATTTTTTTGACTGAGAGAAAAGATCTCTGGAGCCAAGTGAGTGAAAGTGACACTAGGTTGACCGAGGTGCAGTACGAGGGGTTAGAGAAACATTGGTGGAGAGAGAGAGGCACGTGGAGAGAGATTGGAGGCTGCAGAGATGTTTATGGGCTAGGAGGAGCTTACAAAGAGGGAGACATAGAGATGGCAGAGGGGAGTAGAGGATCTATGGGGGGTCCACCACCATCGACACCCATCGTACCACAACACCGATGACATCGAGACGAGGTAGGAGTGTCTCTGAGCCCTATTTGGTTGATTTTTGTTTTGATTTGATTTTTGAATTTTTCATTGCTTTAGGCAGAAATTGAGGGGGGAGGGTAGCTAGGAAGGTGGGTAGGGAGTCTAGGATAGATTAGGGATGATTTAGGAGTGATTTGGGGGGGTTGGGGAGTCCACAGGGGGAAGCCCTAAATTTAGGGCTCACCCCATTTGGCCCTAGGACCGAACCAGCTACCGCCGTTGATGGGTTCGTCGATGTCGGCCGACTAGTGACTGGCGTTGGTCACTCACTTGCCGACGTCAATCACTATGTGACCGACATCGATTATGTGAGTGCCATCATCGACACACTAATTGATGTCAATGGCTACCTGATCAAAAAGGGTGGTGAAAAATGGTCAAGTCGAAAGGTTGAAGCTACGCCAAGGGCTTTTCGGGTGTCGGGTTAGGCATAGATGGTCAAAATGGTTGGTCAAATAGGAAGAGTAGGAACAATTTTAACATGAGATTGACTATTGATGGATGCAGGTGAGGCAGACTCTGATGCTGCAGGATCACCTCCTGACCTTGTTGACGCAGATGTGTGGAGGTGTGACGGTTGAGGAGTGGGTGCAAATGAGCACAGTGGGGCTAGGTGGGCTAAGACGCTACTACAGAGTGGCGAGGGATGTGAGCCTCATGGTGGCATTGATCGAGTGGTGGGACCATGCCAACAACACCTTCCACCTGCCCATGGGTGAGATGACGGTCATGGTCGAGGACATGTACCAGATTTTGTGGTTGTTGATACACGAAGCTGACATCTATGCATGCTCGAGAGAGGTGCACGATATACACATGGTTACGCTATTTGGGGAGCACATCACAGAGATGAGCTACCATTTAGCCAGTTTTGATTATGAGCCTTTGTATGCGGCAGATGAGGGTGCACATTGGCTAGCTATCTTGATGATGATCGACATCACAATCTATGCGTTGCCAGATGCAGAGGGAGTTAGGTTCTCGATCGCCATGATCCAGGTTTTGATGGACATGCTGGAGCAGTAGATAGTGTTCACCTGGGCACTCATCTTTTTGGCCCAAGTATATAGAGAGCTATGAGGCATCAGTTGGCGGTGATGGTATAGTCTATGTGTAGGCCACCTTCTGCACTGCTGGGCATACAAGCATATCATGGTTACATGACCTCTCGACCTCCCAATGGCGATCTAGGATGGCTTCAAGGTTGGATTCAGGTGATGGTGCAAGGTGATGGCGTAGACACGGGTGGACAAAGTGGTCAGAGATATTGAGCACTACAGAGGGGTACTGGAGGCCCTAATTCTAGCAGACATCATCTGGAGACCATACTTGGTATATCCAGCATTCAGAGATCAGGGAGAGAAGCTGGTCGGGACTCAGAGCATGCGATGGGTCAGAGGCAGGTGAGCCAGTGAGCTTGAGAGGATCCCAGTAGAGAGAGTGCGGCACCAGTACGGGCTGCTACAAGATGTACCTCCCGTGTTCCCACAGTACAGGCGAGATGATATAGAGGCACCGCTCCCACTGCGAGAGGAGACAGAGGGGCCAGATTTTGAGGAGTTGCCAACAGGACCTGGGATAGTTGTCCCAGGGTGTATAGAGGCCTACACAGCATGGTGGATAAGATGGTACACAGGTGTACAGGTGGGTCCCCAGCTGGATTTGTAGGCTATCACCACGGAGTGGGATATAGTGCATAAGGAGAGGGACACAGTGCGATAGGAGAGGGACGTGGCACAGGCTCAGATGACCATTTTGCAAGGATAGGTCACGATTTTGTAAGGGCAGCTGGCAGGGGTGATAAGATAGGTGACGGAGATGATAGGTTGAGTGGTAGCGCTGACAGGGCAGGTCAATCTATTACAGGGATAGCTGGCTGTAGCCTAGGCACAGGCAGTGGTAGGATAGGTTTTTGGAGGGTAGGGCCCACTGTAGTAGCCATCTCATCAAGTGGCATTTTCACAGGGGGCAGGACCATTGGCATCAGTACATTTGGCATTTGCATAGCCATAGGGGTAGTACAGGGGACAGCATCAGGGTGGATGGGTCCACCGCAGACTGTATCTATAGTTAGATACAATAATGCATTGGATGAGATCGCATATTATGAGGGAGCCATTAGGGGGTTTCCTCAGATATAGCGATACTTAGATATGAGGGCAGAGCTGAGCTGGCAGTGGTCTATGTCACGGGCGACTGCTATAGATTTGCATAGATGGTGAAAATCAGAGGGGGGAGAGGATATAGCATCTTCTTGGCCACTACCACCACCACAGCCACAGCCTTGAGGGCAGATTTTGATATGATGTATATACCGGCCTGCGAGCTGATGATGTGAGATGTATGTGATTTTGTTGAGAGAGAGAGATGCACAGATTGTGCGATTGTATAAAACTTCAAGATATATATGATGAGATTATTTTGGATTATTGACATGAGTTATGAGAAATTGTATGGATGTGATTAATGTTTATGGCACTTTGATTTGATGCATGTTTTGATATGATGTGTATAATGATGATGCTATGATGTTATGTTTGTGATTATGATGACTAATGTGATGTTTAATGAAATGGTTATATGATGATGATTAATGATATTGATGTTGATATTTGATGTGAATGGTTATGATTTTTAGATTAAATGGTGATGTTTAATGACTATGGATGGACATGATGAAAATGATTATGCTAATGATTATGAAAATATGTGACTAACTGTGATATGATGGACAGGTCATGAGAGAATGAGATGGAAGAAAGTGATGAAGGGGATGGCTGAGCTAACCCTAGGAGACCCCATGTCAAATGAGTGTTGCCTACATAGCCCTTGTTCTAAGGGCCTCAGGCCAATGTAGTTCTCCTAAAGAGGGAGGAAGAGGGTCGAAGTGGTTGATTGGTCTTGGTCGAGGTCGAGGTCATGGTCAAAGAAGAGAAGGTTTGTCCATCAGAGAGATGAACAAACAGAGGTGGTCGAGGTAACCCCAAAAGACATCGTGTCATCTGAGTGTTGCCTACATAGCCCTGGTCTTAGGGCCTCAGACCAATGTAGTTCAGAATAGTTGAGAAGATTGGTCAATGATTGGCTTGGTCATGTGTTGAAATGATGAGGAGAAAAAGATGTTACAGCCTTTTCCAAATGGTGTATGCTGTAACATTGGTTGAGGGGTCTTTCATCCCTAGCAATTTTCCATATTCGTGATGGATGTATGCTAAAAATGAATTGAGGTCTATTTATGCTTCAGCAAGTATTGGTTTATGCTTAACATAAATTGTGTTTGGTCGATAGTTTCCATGTGTATTGGTGTCCATACAAACTAGTGTGAATAGGCTATGTGAGTGGTCTGAAAAGAGTCGAGTTGATTTGATTTGACAAATGATGAAGTTTGAATGTGACCAAAGTGTAAGCAAAAAGTGAAAGGCATAATCGCCCTTTCATTGACAAGGACCAGAATGATAGCATAGATAGGGGTTGTTAGAACAAAGAGCCCCATTCATGCATTGCGTCGTTGACCATGGTTGTGTTAGAATGGTAATCGAATCACTTTGACATTAAAGTGAGCTCGAAGTCCCTTGAGCAGGTGTTATGATAGGAGGAGGATAGGGTAACCCATTTTAAGAGCAGGGATAACCTTGCCCTCTTTTATAGGAGACCCTAAGACAACTACAAGCCAAGTCCATGACTCATTTTTATTTTTTATTTTTTGGTTCAGATTGATCAATGCGAGAAGTTTACATAGAGATGTCATTTTGCTTTGTGGTCATTTATGAAGCTGATCGATGCGGGAAGCTTCTAAGAAAGTGTTATTTGTAGCAAGATTTAGTCATAGCTATCCTTCGAGGGAGTGGTCTATATTTTTGCTTTATATAAGTTTGAATAGCTATCCTTCGAGGGAGCAGTCTATTAGCTATAAGAATGATAGTATAGCTGTCCTTCGAGGGAGCAGTCTATTTTTTGATTTGATAGGGTGACCTTGGATTTGTTTTGACATCTTGATTTTTTTTTGATATAATTTGGAGTCATGGACAAGACTATAGAAGTTCAAGGGCTTCCTTTTATTAGGACAAAGCATCCATGCATCATAAAAGGGTTATAGAGGATTTGTTTAGGGGAATAGGGTTGAAAGGAATGAGGATTAAGAGGATGGGGATTGCTCAAGGGATGAGCTCAAGTTAAATGTCAAGTGGACGAGTACTCGACTAATAGTAGAATGGTCACAGATGCAAGGCATTAAGAGGCTTAGGTTCTGGCCGTCTGTCGAGAGAAGACAGACGATAAGTCCCTGACCCATACTTGTGCATGATGATGAAAGGCCCGAGCCAGTTAGGGGCAAATTTGCCTCATTTACTTTGCTCCATATTGGTGACATGCTGAAGATGATCAAGAAGTTGGTTGATGTTGGACACGAAGTTGATTGATATGTTGTCAGATTGTTTGACTGGTTGATGTTTGGTTAAACATCTGGTCGAGGCTTGGTCGATTGATACTTGGTTGAGACTTGGTCAATGTCTGGTTGATGTCTGGTTTGATGATTGATTGAGGTCATGGTCGATGTGTGATTGATGTTTGGTCAAGGTCATGATAGGCAGTATAAAGTCAAACTCCCCCCAGCCATTTGGTGGTAGGAAGAATGTCTAACACCCAGTGCGGATGATTAATGGGTTAGATGAATGAGATGGAGAGAAGATGAGGAGGAGAGACCTGGGTACCCCACCTGGTTGATAGGTCAGGGGTTTCCAAGCGAATGGCGCTTAGGCATTGAAAAAGTTATGGGGATGGAAACCACCGACTCCGTAGGTGAAGGGGGAGGAATGGGTGAGCTTGGAGGAGATTGGTCAATGGTTGGCTCAGGGCAAAGGTCTGCAGAGGCCTGAGTGGGGTCATGTTATCCCAGGCCATACCATTTCTTGGCATCGTCATCATTGAGCAGCTCGATGGGCTGATGGGAGCCTTGCTCATAGCGTCCAAAACCAAAACCCTTCCATGCACTCCTGTAAAGGTAAGTGTGTGCAAAGGCAGGGTTACCAAGAAATGAGAAGTATGATGTGAATGGTTGGGGTGAAGAGAGAGGGTTTCCATCAATAAGAGCTTGATTGAGCCCCCCATAGACAAGATTGGTTCGGAGGTGAGGAGGACCATAAGGCACGATCATCTCGATCCGATGGTCATAACTGAGGCTGTGGTGAAGGCGTCCATACTCTTGCGGAGTTTGGAACATGTCTAAGGTCAACAAGCGATATTCCCAAAGTGAAAGTCATTGGAAGATGTCTTCCATGGGGTCTTTGGTCATCACTTGAAGAGGAGGGGTGAGGGTGACCGTCGGTTGCAAACTAGTTGAAGCTTCCACAGATGGAGGCGGTGCCAGGGTTGATGGCTTGATAGGAATGAGGACGTCATTTGGATGGTAGGTGGTGTTACAAGTTTTAAAGGGTGAAGGGTCAGTGGGAATGGTGTGGACTTTCCCGTCATGCTCAAATTTCACACAACGGTGCAGGGTGGAGGGGACACAGGCCATGGCACAGATCCAGGGTCGACCCAACAACATGTTGTATTGAAACTCTCCTTCGATGATATAGAAGAGCTCCAAGACTGTGCGTGGACCAACACAAATGTGAAGAATGACTGTGCCAATGGTCGTGGCAATGGTGTCATTGAAGGAGCACAATATTGCGTCAGTTTTGGAGACACAGTTCTTGGGAAGAGCCAACTGATCAAAGGCATGGGTGGAGATAATGTTGATGCTGGCACCTCCATCGATCATAATGCGTTTAATGCATGTCTGATCAACATAGGCAGTGATGAAGAGGGTGGCATCCTGATCTTCCATGTTGGATGTGGGAATCTCAGAGTCACTGAATGTGATGGAGGCAACATGAGATAAAGAGTGGATGAGGGCAGCGAGTGGTTGGGGGTCCTCGGGTTAGACCTCCACTGTCTACAAGGCTCAGATGAGGGCTTGACGATGCTGAGGTGAGGTTTGGATGAGGTCATAAAGGGACATCTTCACAGGCATCTAGTGAAGTTGTTTCAACATGGAGTCATGAATCAACCCAGAAGAGGAAGAAGAAGAAGGCTGAGATGCGCCAAGGATAGAAATTTTAGGCTTGGGCACTAGAGGTGGTTTGATGAAAGGGTAGGTCCAAGGAATGGCAGCTTTTTCTTTTGCCTTGTCCTTTTGTGACCTAGCGGTTATGTGGATAGCATTGATTTCAAAGATAGGAGGTGAAGAAGGGGTCATGGCCTGCTAGTGAAATGTTGATGTGGTTGAATAGGTTGCATGGGAAGGTGTCGAGGGTCGTTCAAGAGTGTCCTCAAGGAGAAGAGTGTCCTTCTCCATATAGCGGTGAATGACGGCCTTGAGGGCATAGCAAGTCTCAGTATCGTGTCCTGGCATATGATGGTATAAGCAAATCTTCATGTCATCAAACCAGGAGGGCTTGGACCCGAGAGGTTGGAAAGGCCTGATGGGTGGAAGGGTTATGCTAGAAGTCTGCAAAAGTCGGTGCAATATCAATGAGTATGATCCCACTAAAGGGTCCGTGCTAGTTGATGTGTGTGATGTTGGTGACCTTTGCTTAGGTGGAGTTGGAGGAGGTTTCTGTACCACTTTTGGGGTTGATGGTGCGGTGACAGGCAGATACGACACTTTCTTCATGAGAGGTATCGCCTTTTTAGGAGAGGGTAGGCTGGAGGTAGGCAAAGGAAGCAAAGGAGGCAACCAATTTTGATTAGAGGTCAGAGTGGGAAGGACTCTGGTCAGGGTCAAAGGATGGGGGCCCAAAATGGAAGGTAATGGTGACGGGGGAAGAGGCATTCACTTTTGTGGTCTGGCAGTCTTCTTCAACTTGGTTGGAAGACTACCATTGGTTGAGGTCTGGTCTAAGTTCACCTTCACTTGCGGGTGAGTGAGGGTAGAGACAAGGAGAATGCCAAGTGACTTGATAGGTTTAGATGGGGTAGATGCAGGTTTAAAAGTGAGAGTCTGGTCTTTGTTGAGAGTCTTGGGAGATTTTACCTTGGGAGGATTGGCAGCATGAGACGAGAGGGCACGGGCATGTTGAAGAGCTTTAAGACGCTCCCACAATCCCTGATGCTCCACTTTCCTTGAAGGGAGAAGTCCGATTCTCTCCACTAGTCGGGAAAATGGTTGAGAAGATGTTGGATGAGGTTTGGGTCCTTGAGAAGATGTTGACAGTTGTGGGGCTGAAGATGAGATGGGCGTAGTAGTCTCTGACCCATGGCATGATGAAGTCATGATAGATTCGTCCTTGGTTGGAGACGAAGGAGAGGCAGGTTCTTCCTTGGGTGGAGAAGAAACTGGAGAATGAGGCTCCTCAAGTGGGTAAAGGGCAGGGATGATGGTGCCCTCCACTTGCGATCGAGGAGTAGGAAGGGTCGGGTCCTCCATAGGTAGCAGGAAGGAGGATGGTGAGACCGGTGGTGCTGGTAAGGTTGAGGTGTCCTCCAAGATGAGAGAGGTTGATGGAGAACTAACCGGGGAAAGAGATTCATCCACACACGATGGACTGATAGATGGACTAACCTCTTGAGGTTGGTCAGGGACAAAGGGTGAGATCGTATTGATTGTTTGAATGTTGTGTTCATGAGTGTTGTCAATCAAGGTCTGGACATTGTTTTGGGTCGGTGGATGATTGGGGAATGGTTGCTTGAAGATGTCGATGCCCTGATTAGGGGGTGCATTGGGATTGTCTAGGATGAGGTCACTCCTTTCAAGCATGTCTTGGATTATGTTTTTAAGGGTCTTGCAGTTTCTCATGTCATGTCCTTTAACACGGTGGTAGTTACAGAAGTCATTTTCCCTATACCACGCAGGGATGGCATGTGAGGGATCAAATTGTGGAGGTAGTCAGATCTAGGGGAGATTGAGAACCCCCTGTTTAATAAGTTTTTCTAGCACAGACGCGTATGATTCTCTAAGAGGAGTATATTGTCATTGTATGTATCTCTACTGGAATTGGCGGGTGGCGCTCTGAGATGTGGATGGCTCAGGCTGATTGGTTGAAGGCGAAGAGGATGAAGGTCTAACGACCACAGCGTTAGCTGAATATTTAGACTTAGGATTAGATGATGAAGGTTTAGAAGAAGATGAGTCATTGGTCTTAGAGTTGGGATTCTTGCTCCACAACTTGACTTTATTCTCCTCGATGGCACATAATTCAAGTTTGCAGGCCATCGTGAAGGCTTCGTCGAAGGTGCGGAAGGTCTGAACCCGTAAGGTGGAAGAAATATGTTTGGCGCAGGCTTGGGAGAAAAATTCAATAAGTTTGGGTTGGGGTAAGGAAAAGGAGAGTTGATTGATGAGGCCCCTCCAGTGAGCAACGAAGTTAGCTATGGATTCGTCCTCGAGTTGGCGGATAGAATAGAGGTCTGTGATCGAGACCTTCTTGGTGATGTTGATGGAGAAGTGATCAAGAAAGAGTTGGGCCAGCTATGTGAATGTGAAGAGGGAATGGTTGGCAAGAGAGTTGTACCAATCAAGTGCAGCACCAAAGAGGAACATAAGAAATGTGCATAAAAGCAATGCATCGTCATGGGCAATAAGGTAACAGGCATGTCTTCATGCTCGTAAGTGTTGTTGTGGGTCTTCCTTGCTTTAAAAGTGAGAAAATTTAGGAAGCTCCCATTGATTGGGGTATGGCCTAATCAAGATAGAAGGATGAATGGGCTCATTGCAAATTTGCTCGTATGAGAGAGCACTATGTGAGCCAAAAATGGAGGTCTCTAGGCTAGACATCTTGTCCATCAGCATTTTGATGGTATCTGCTGACGGATTGGTAGGTGGAGCACCCCCTAGATTATAAGGCGCTTGAAAGATATTGAGAGGGGCATATGATGTGGTTGGTTGCGTAGATGCAACATATGGGTAGCTAGTTATCGGGGTGGAAGTTGAAGCCAAGGGCACTTGTGTTATGGGGTTGGTAGGCACAAGTTGGATAGGGGCAGTCAAAGATGGTTGAGGAGTGGCCACACTTGTTGAAGGGTAGACAGTTACTCTTGTGTTGATAGGTGCAAGAGTAGGGGGGATAGAGACCACTAGGTTTTGGAAAGGTGTAGGATTTGGTTGAGTCATTTGAGGTTGAGGGGGTACTGGAACCCCCATGGAGGTAGGTCTAGAAGGAGAGGCTAAATTTTGAAGGTAAGACACGGTTGGGTTATTAGTCGAGGTGTTGGCTTGATTGTCTATAGTTGGAATTGTAGATGTTGTTGATGTGATCATTATCTCGACTAAGGAAGTCAGCATCCCATAGATTGGGTTGCCTAAAGAGTCTCGCGTTCGGCTATGCGTGAGATAGTGTTGCAAGGCTTTGATGTTGAGGTCCAAGAATCATGCAAAATCTTGGTCCCCTTTTGGGACAATAGGAGTCTGGGGTGGGGTTGGGCGAGTAGGAGTTCTTTCAGTCTCCGAGTGAAACTCTATTATAGGACCGGTTATGGACAGGGTAGATGGAAGCAGTTGATGCCTCGCATGGTTGGCTAGAGCCTTGGCTTGACTGCGAGTCAGAACCATTCAAGGCAAGAAAGGTCAGGTTTCAGAAATTGTGTTTTTTTCAGTTTCAAAAACTTAGAATGGGGTTTTGGCAGAAAAAGGGGCGGGTTTTAAGGCTAATGTTTTGAAAAAAAAATAACTGTGACAGAGACCGACGTCGGTTGAAAAACTGATGTCGGTGAGAAAGATGGACGACGTCGGTCAGATAATCGATGCCGGCAAGAAAAGGATATGGACGTCGGTGGTAAAACTAATGCCGGTGACTGTGTTTTCTAGAAACCCAAAAGACTTGAGAGTTTTTGGAAAAAAGGAAGAAGAACGTCCTCACTAGCTCAAACAAGTAGATAAGAATAGAAAAGATGAAGAACACAAGCAGAGCCTAAGCATTAAATCCCTAGAAATAAATTATTAAGCTCGTGTGGCTTATGCCTTAAAGTGATGTTTGGGGAGGTTGGCTGTTAGAAGGGTCCTAAAAGAGGTAGTCTATGGATGGTTTTAGGTTTGTTTAGGCACTCAAGAGTCTGGGTTAGGTTCCGTACATGGCCTGGTGCTAAGGAGCAAGCTCCCCTCACTTCACGAGTCCAGTGGTACGCTGGTCTCGCTTAGCCAAAATATACTTTCCCTAGAGATTAGACTCTACCAGAGAACAGAGTGGGCTTTCCCCTTGGTGATGAAATCCAAGTGGGATTGCCAAGACGGGTAAGGTATCCGCTGGGGGATGAAATCCCAGTCAGGCCTTGTCTCAGGTAAGTTTGATGTTTGATTTAGTGCAAGTGGTTCGGTTGTGTAACATCAAGTGGACTATGATTAATTCATGATGCGATTTGTTAATTACTAGGTGTGGACTAAGAAATGCAAGAAAGCAGAAATGATATGCAATGTGTTTTAGGCCCCAAGTTAAAATTTTAAGTTCGGATGAAAACAAGTTGAGAAAGGGTAGAAGAATATGACTTTTGACTAGTTTGAAATGCAAGAAAAGAAAGAAATGTTCTTTTTAATCCTGCTTATGATGTCATTTAGAAGAGAAGAAAGAGGTGAAAAGGGAGAAACCTAATGCACCTATATGAACAGAAAGAAAAGGAACCCAAGGAAGACCCTAAGGTCCCACCGGGCATGCCAGAATGTTTCTATGCTATGTTCACTTTTCACATTCAAGAAAGGAAAGATGAGAAACTAAGAAGAATGGACGAGGATTTGTACGTACCCGAATTATAGACGTGTGCACCAAAATTTAGACGATAGCAGGAACTCCTCTTTGGTTGTGGAGGATGACACCTGAAAGAGAAAGACACTAAAACATGAAAAAAGTTAGATGACAAAAGGGTGGACTGCCAAGCAAGAGCTTGGTCCTAGAAGCACAAAGGCTTCTTGGAGGATGCCAGTCCACTGTTAAAAATAGAATGATGATCAAAAATAGAAAGTGATAAATGATGAAAAATAGAAAGAAATAACTTAAGGCAAAGGTGTACCTGTTTAGAAGCAATCTGCTTTTGTGCAGTCGTCGACGTCGATGGTATTGCTGGTGTCGATCAGGGAAGGTCACCGACATCAGTTAGGCTACCGACGTCGGTAGGGGAAATGGACGAGGTTGGCTAGGGCAATAGTCAGGGATGAGTTACAGGTCTGGTCTTGGTTTGCAGAATGGATTGAGGCTTCATCTGAGGGTCTGAGGGTTTGTGTGGGATTCAGAGGGACTGTTTGAGGTCTGAGGAGTAGTCTGAGGGTTTGTGCAGAACTGGTTGGGCAGAGGGGACTGTCAAGAAAGTGACTGGGTGGAACCAAAAGTACAAAGGGGGATGAATGAGAGGTAGGGGTCTGAGAAGGCCTTTTAGCCTCTCAGGGGAAGGACAGGGAAGGTCTAGGCAGTAGTTAGCTAAATAGATAGATTAAACAAGAAATGAAATGGAAAACAACACTGTGTTTAGCTCTTGCTTATAGATTGAAGAATGGAAAAACCTATTGTCAAAGCTGTTGAAGGACCTGCAAATGGAGCTGTTGCTTGGAGCTGTTCCTGCAGGATCCCTGTAGCTACTAGTGTTGTTGTACGAGGGGGAGGAGAAGAAAATATGAATGCAAAAGTGTCAAGAGAGTTTTGTTCATGGGGGCCGGAGAATGGTTGCAGAGAATGGTCTTGAATGTTGCCGACGCCGACAGAATCACCGACATCAGCTGCATAATGATCGACGTCGATGGCTAAAGAATGGGGACAGAGGCTAAAATTAGCCTCTATCCATTCTTGCACGCTGCCGGGTCAAGGGGCCGTGGGAAAACGGTCGAGGGAGGCATAAATGGACGTGAGGGGAAGGATAAAGGGGAGATTTGGGAAATAAAGGCTAGGAGAGAGGTGGGGGGATCCAAGGAGGGGATCCAAGGTGGCATGGGTGAGGTGGAAGAGGGCCAAATAAATTAAAATATTTATTTGATAAATGGAGGGGGCTAGGACAAGGGTTAGGACATGGGCCAAGGGGGGCCAAGGGTGAAAGAAGACCTAGGGGGTAGACAGGATTTATTCCCTCTAGGTATTTACATCTAAAAATGGAAGCCCAAGTGTTGTTATTTTTGAGAAATCTCTAGACAAATTTGGATATAACAACTCTATTCATCTAATTTAATCTTTTGGTGCCTAACCCTCCATTTATTTTAAATGTGCAAACTATTGTCCATGCTACCAAATGAATTTTGTTTCTCTCTTTTATACCTGTCCATAAGAAATTTCTTTGGATTTTATTAAGTTTGTCTTATATGCTCTTGGGTAGACTATAAAGAGAAAGGAGATAGACCGAAAGACTTTGAAACACACTTTTGATAAGCACTAATTTACCCACCTAAGATAGCAGTTTTTCTTTCCATCTAGCTAACTCTCTTTGGAATATTTCCACCAAAGGGTTCCAAGTTGTAACTAGAAAATGATTTCTAAAGAGAGGCATGCACAAATAGGAAGATGAATTTTGTTTAATGTGACAACCCATGATATGTGCAATTCTTATTTGTCTTCCCAATGGCGTATTGAAAAAGAAGATTGAGCTCTTATCAAAATTCACCTTTTCATTTAAAGCTTATTCATACATAATCAGGTTTTATTTTAAAACTTTTGCTTCCTTAAAGGATGCCTCTACCATGTTAATAGTATCATCAAAAAATTACTGATGAGTTACTAGATCAACATTTATAGTAGGTTTGAAGCTTTTTAACTCATTGATTTCCACATCATTTGAAATAAATCTACTCAAAAATTCAGCCATAATGATGAATAAGAAAGGGGATAATGGATCCCCTTGTCTCACTTCTTTTCCACTTTTGAAAAAATCTTGTGCCACACCATTGACAAGTACCAAAAATAAGCAAGTAGAGATGCAAGATCTAATAATATTCATGAACTTATCTTGGAAATTGAATTGACACATGACTCTATCTAGGAAGCTCCAATTTAATCTATCATAAGCCTTATCCATGCCTAGTTTAAAAACCATACTAACACTTTGAATTTTATCCATAGAGTATATTGATCCATGAAATAAAATGATCCCATCTTGTATTTGTCTCCCCGACACAAAACCTCCTTATTGCACCTCAATAATAGCTTCCATGATTGGTTGTAATCTATTGAAAAAAGATTAGTAATGATTTTATATATGGAATTACACAAGTTAATAGGATGGAAATCAAAAAAAAAATTATAGCTCCTTCCTTCTTAGGAATCAAAACCAAGAAGGTGTGATTAAATTCTTTCAACATCTAAGTCAAATCAATGAATTTATTAATCGCAGCAACCACATCATCACCAATGATATCCCAAAACTTCTAAAAAAGGCTATTAGAGAACCATATATAGATTCATTTTTTAAATGACAAATTTAAGATCTTCATTAGATGTAGTTACAATGAGGGTTAAATTACCTTCCTAGGTAACTAATTCTAGAATAACATATAGAAATTCTTGTTCAAATATGATGTTTCTTTTGAAGTCATTATTGAACATGTTTGTGAAGTAATTTACACTCTCCTAATTGATAATATCTTTATTATAAGTGATATTTCCTTCTTTATCTATTATTTCCTTGATTGAATTATGTGCTTTATGTTTCAAAGTTGATAATTTAAAAAAGTGAGTATCCCTAGCCACCTCTTTTAACCAAATATTTCTAAATTTTTGTCTCCATAAACTCTCCTCTCTTGTATCAATAGTGTGATATTTATAAAGGAGCTATTTTTCCTTGTTCTGAGTATCAATTTCATATCCATTACTCTCTATTTTTGACTCGAGCATATAAATAGTATATTTTATAGTATTTTTATGAATGAGAACATTACCAAATACCTATTTATTCCATTGTTTGATCTTTATCTTGACATTCTTCATCTTTTCAACCAAACAGTACAAGGCTATGCCATTGATGTTCGAGAACCACCATTCCAATATTATGTCATGAATATCTAGATGAGTAAACCACATATGTTCCATTCTAAATAGATATATATTTTCATTGATTAAATTTTCTTCCATCTTCAACTCCAGAGGGTTATAGTCTAAACCTATTCGAGGGAGTACCTTTAACAAAAAAACTTTTTGAGCCAACCAATTCAAAGAAATAAAAACCTATCCAATCTACATTGGATAAGGTTTTTGCCCAATATCCTATTACTCCAAGTGTATTTAAATCTTTTTAATTCCACATCTATCAAACCGATATTAGTAATAAAAGAAGAAAAATCCTCCATACCATCTATCACAAGTTGATTTCCTCCTTTTTTATCCCCTAGATGTAAGGGACAGTTGAAATCTCCAATCAAAATCCAAGAGAACTCCTTACAAGTTTTTCTAAAAACCCTTAATTATTTCCAAACTTTTTCTATGTGTATAAATAGCATTAGGAGCATATATGTTATAAAAAAATACATTATCTACCATCTATAAGATCTATGAAATTCACTACTAAATGATTGGCAGATTTGAAAATAGGTTCTCCAACCAAAATATTATTGTCCCAAAATGTGATAAGACCTCTAGAATCTCTCATCGAGCTCCAAAAAAAATCTCTCATCACCTCTTTCCAATATGAATTTTTATGGTTCTCAAAGAAATCTTCTTCAACTTTTGATTCTTGAATTGCCAAAATAGAAAGTTTGTGACTCCATCTAAAATATCTAAACACTTTTTGTTTCGAGGAACTATGCATTCCTCTAATATTTTTAGAATTTAACAACATAATTAAATAAATGGTGAAGGCTTACCTACCTTGAACAAAAGAGTATATTAAAGTCCATATACTATTTCCACATTTGTGATCTTTTTTAAAACTTCTCTTTTGGTAGATTTCCCAACTTTTGGGGGCATGTGAAAGGAAAGACCTTTTTTCCATCTTCTAGTTTTGATAGATGAAGAGAATTTAAGTTTGGTATTGTGTTTGGGTGTTTAAGTAATCTCTTGAGACTCTAACTCCCTTTCTTGGGAATCCTTTGGTGAAGAAACTATCGGTCTATTTACAACTTTTGCTCTTTAGTTTTCCTCTATAGTCTTCTTGAGTGATTCATTTTCATTATGAAGAGGTTCATGGTTTTCTTGTAGCTACACCAAAATATCAAAATGGTTTGGTGATTTTTGAAAATTTTGAATAGATAAAACCTCTATCTTATTATCAATATTTGAGACTATTGAATCCTTCTTTTGATCTATCCCCACTTGATCAATATTCAAGCTATGCATTTGGACAAGATATTTTGTGTTGACTTCCTCTGTTTGCTTTTCATTTTCTTTCTCTATTCCATCTGGTATATCTTCTTCCCAAGCTACCTCTTATAAAAAAATTCTTCTTTTGGTAGAGCCTTTTTCTCTTCATTCTTCTCCTTTTATACATTAACTTCTAGATTTAGACTATTTTTTGTTTCTTTGAATGATACTCCTCTTTTTATTTACCAAGAAGGTTTGAGCTAGGCCAATTTTTGTCGAGGGATGAAGGGACATGCCTTTGAATAATGCCCCAAATTATGACATTTTTCACATAGGGGCACTATCTTTTCAAACTCAATTTTTTGATTTTTGACTCCAAAACGGGTATGAAGGAACACTGATGAAGGAAGTTCCTGGTTTATAAAAGTGTTAACACAAAATCGAGCATGAACTAGCCTAGATCTATCTTTAATTGATAAATTAAATACAATCAGATAACCAAATGTACTTATAATTTTGATGAAGAGTTATTCATCCCAAAACTCAATTGAGAGACCAAAAAGATGCACCTAGATAGGCATTAAATTTATGTTTTACGTTTTTTATCAAAACTTAGTTGCCTTTTTTTAAAGAAAAACCTTCATCTTCCAAAAAATATAGGGTCCTCCTACTAAAACATGAGCACAATCCTCAGGGTCATTAAATATGATCATAAATAAACCATTCACCATTGTCAGGATATTTAAATGGCCTTTGGGTTTTCATTTTTCCATGGCCCAAGATCTAAAAGCATCAATATTTGGTCTGGCACCCATGAATTTTCCCACCAATGTGTATTCCATTCTAGAGGAGGATCGATTAATAAGTGAATTAGAGACTTTGATATGAAAATTATTACCATATTTGATAGTATCAAGTTGTTATGAAGGTTATATTTCCTTTTTCTCCTATGCCCCTTTGAGTTTAGCACTCCAAGAGATCTTACCTCAATTTAGTCTAGGTCCCTCTTTCTCAGTTTTACTAGGGCCTCCTTCCACATATTATTTTATTTTTATCATGTCATCATTCTTGTCATCCTCCTATCATCACAATCTCTAGATTCTTCTCCATACCCATTTCCCTTCTCCCTTTCTGAGGCAAAATTTGAAAATTCTTCCTGCACATCCACTCTTCATCTGCACTCCATTTTATTGCATAACACATTACAAATTGATTGTCTGATCTCATGTTGATTGTTGTATTTGATTCTATCTAATGTGATTGTAAAATATTAATTATTGTGCTTGGTTAAATAGAAATGAAATCTAATGTTTTTAGTATAGTGTTCATAAAGCTAATATACATGTTCAAATTTCAAAATGGTGATAATTAATGTAACCTAATTGATATTTCCATCATACTTCATGAGGTCACTTTGGTAGTAACATTATTTTTGACATGTTATTTTTTACAAAACTTGCCTATGTCGATGTGTATTTCAATAAAATATTGGTCAAGTGTCATATTATTCAATACTCATGTGATAGTCTCTGAAATTTTTTAGAATTTTAATAGGTCATTAATGTATTGATGTTAATATTTAATAATGTATTAGAACGTATATCAAATTCTAATGTTTTATCAATTTGATTTATCCTATATTTTTCATTCGACTATCAAAGCCTAAATCAAAACATATATTTTTATAAGGTTATGGTTATTAGTAAATATCATGTTTTATACTCACATGGGTAAAATTATGTGAATTATATGTTGTAATATTTAGTGGGTTATTAATACATTATCATGTGTGTGAGAGAGTTGTGTTTACAACTCATGTAGATAAACTTAGTTTAGATATTTTAGAGCTATAGGACATAAAAAAATAGAAGATTAAGAGATTTATGGGGATATGGTTATTATGTGAACCTCCTTATTTATAAGAGTGACATTTGTGTGTGTGTATTATCTTGACTGAATAAATGAATCAATTATCTTGCTTAAATTTTCTACTAAAATTACATTTGGTATCAGAGTTGATGATCCTTATGTAAGGAATGTATAAGGGAAGTTATAATTTGTAATGGCCATGTATATGATAGTCATTATTTGATAAATTTTATTTAGATTAGTGTTTATGGGTGACTTAGTGATATATAATTTCTATCCATATAGCTTAGTAGTTTATTAGTAATCAATGTAGGGCCAACTATCTACAAAGTGTATGTTGCAGGATAATAGTTCTTAAAAAATTTAATGTTATAATAATAGTAAGAGTGAGAATATAAAAATTAAATTATATTCCAAACCACATAAGATTGAGGAGATAAATAAGCATTCAAGTAAAAACTTGACTATTCCAAATCAAAGGTGATGTTATTATATCCTTATATACGTAGTTGTGTGAGGGAAGTGAAGCTGTTAGAGGAACATGAGATTTATAAGAAATGTGTTTATTCATTAAAGAATTTTAAATTAGTGCACATAAGGAGAAGTATATTGGTATTTTATAACATCCACATAATACTCATTCGAATATCAAAATTTGTAGATTGGTGTCATTAACAACTGAAGAGAAGTAAAATTGTTAATAGAATAGTGTATTTACTTCATGAATCTTCCATTCCAATCTCTTCATCTTCTTCCATAGTATCTAGTTGTTTTCACATATGGGAAGTTTAAAAAAATTAGATTATGATGGTGCTATGTAATTTTGAGGAGGCATCTATCAGATCTAATTTTGCTTCATGGGTTCATATAGTGAATCTAGTTAACCATGTAAACTATTATTCGAAGTTATTATCTTTTATCTTCTCCACATCAGTTTGTTGATCCATATGTTCATGTATAATTTTTTTATTAAAATTTACATGTAGTTTATGTATATCAGATTAGATATAAAGGTCTCATAAAAAATTGGTCACTGAACTAGTTTGTCTTTTTATTACATAAATGTTGTCCATATTGTATGTAGTGTGTGTGAAGTCTATGGTTAATTTTTATTTAATAATTTGTTTTGTTTTTTTAATTTCCATAGCAAATACGTGTTTAGATTATTTTAGTTTTTAATCAATAAATTTTTAAAATAGCATGTATCTTAAATATCTGTAGACACCGAAATTGTGTCTACCCCCTAGGTCGTCCTCCCCCCTTGGCCCCCTTGGTCTATTTCCTAACACTTGTCCTAAGTTCCCTCCATTATTAAATTAAAATAAATCAAATATTTTAATTTTCCCCTTTCCACCTCACCCATGCCACCTCAGATTCTCCTCCTTGGATGCCCCCACCTCATTCTTAGCTTTAATTGCCCAAATCCTCTCTTAATCCTTCCTCCCACGTCCATTTAATCCCTCTCAGCCATTTTCCCATGACCATTTTGACCCTGGCAGCGTGAAAGAACGGACAGAGGCTAATTTTAGCCTCTATCCCCATTCTTCTGCCACTGACATCGGTCATTATTCAGCCGACGTCGATGGTTCTACCGATGTCAGTTACCCTTAAAACTACATTTCTGCAACTGTTCTTCCCCCCGTGAATGTGAACTCTTTTGGCGCCTGGCATTCAAATTCTCTCTCTCTCTCCCTCTCACATAGCAAACACCACCAGCTACAGGTACTCTACAGGACAGCTCCAGATTGTGAGATCAAAGGCATTTGCAGATCCGTCAACAGCATCAGCAACAGGTCTCCTTCATTCTTCCTTCAACAAGCAGGAGGTAAGTACTTCATTGTTTTTCATTTCAGTTTTATTTGAACTCATCTATTAAGCAAGACCACTGCCCACAACCTTCCCTATCCTTCCCAGAGAGGTTGAAAGGCCTTCTCTGATCCCTGTCTCCCTATTATCCCCCTTTTGCCTCTGTTACTTAGCTAGTCCCTTCCTAGACCATACTCTCAGTCCAATCAGCCCTTCACAGACCTCCAGGCAGTCCCTCTGACCCCCCCAAATGGGCTCTCTGACCCTCAAGTGAAATATCAGACCACTCTACAGACTAAAAACCAGCCCTGAAACTCGTCCCTGGCCATTACCCCGACCGACCTCGACCATTGCCCCTATCGACGTCGGCAACCTAACCGACATCGATGACCTTCTTTCACCAACGCCGATAGAACCACTGACGTCGGTGACTGTGCAAAGCAGATTGCTAAAAATAGGTACGCATTTGCTTTCATTCCTTTCATTCTATCTTTAGCATTTTTATTTGTGTCAATATTCTATTTTTAACAGTGGACTGTCATCCTCCAAGAAGTCGTTGCGCTTCTAGGATCAAACTTTCGCTTGGCAGTCCACTTTCTTGTCATCTAACAATTTTTGTGTTTTAGTCTCTTTCTCTTTCAGGTGTCATCCTCCACAACCAAAGAGGAGTTCCTTTCATCATCTGAATTTGGTGTGCAAGACTACATCCAGGTACATACAATCATTAGACCATTCCTCTTAGTTTCTTATTCTCTCTTTGAATGTAGAAAGCAAAAATCGTATAGAAACAATATCATTATTATTATTTTTAAGTATAGTATTTGATAGTCTTTATTTTTTTATTGTTAGGCTTTAAATTTAATGTTACACAATTATGTAATAAAACTGGTGTCAAAGTCAATCGACTCTTATTTTATGTTTGTTATAGTATTTAGTTTTATGCATTTGGATAATATAATTTATTTATTGAAGCTTATTTCTTGTATAGTTTGGTCATTTTTTGTGTTGTCAATGTCTATTTTGTATGTCATCTTATAAAGTACATAGTCAAATTGTCCTTATTTGTAATGGATTAATTTTCAAATGAACCCAACATCCAAATTGTGGGGCAAGGATATGTTATTCAAAAATAACATGCAAATGAACTTCACCAACTATCTAATTATTTGGGATAAGTTGAATAGAGTTCGGAGGTAATAAAGGTTGGAGGCTATATAGTGCCTCTCATTAGCCACTAGTAACTGGTCACACTATGTAGTGGCATATTTGTTTGTATTTTTTTGTGATGAATAATACCCTATTATATTAACATATGCAAAAGACTCATATTTTAAAATAAGATCGATTTTGAGTGAAACAAGTATTTTGAGGTAAAATCAATATAGATTGTTGTCTAGATAGTTCAAGAGTTAATGAACCTTAAAAATTCAGAATTCAAGATTGAGAAAAGGGTTCCAAGAACTCATGAGAATTAAACTCAAGTATTGCACCTTCATGGAAGTTAAGAGATAATTTTATGAATTTAATTATTCCAAAGAAATTATTCATAAAAATATTCTATAATATATGTTTATCTTCTCCCATGTTCGTATGAGGGGGGATGTTAGGAAATATCATGTTTAGTACTCACATGGGTAATAGTGTGAATTATATATTATAATAGTTAGTGCATTAATAATATATTATTATGTGTGTGAGAGTGAGTTGTGAGTATAACTCACATAAATTTACTTAGTTTAGAGACATGGGAGATATAAAATATGATATTGAGATATTTATGTGGATATGGTGATTAGGTGAATCTCATTATTAAGAGGAGTGACATTCGTGTATGTGTGGACTCTCCTGATTGAATAAATGAATCATTTATCTTGTGTAAATATGATACAAAAATTACAATGGATCCAAATTTTAATCAAATTCATGTGCCACTTTGGGTAAGAAAAGTATAAAGGGATCAATTAAAAGTCATTTATATACCACTTTGGTAAGACATAGCATAAAGGATTGATTTGGTTTGATTTTATATCAACTTGGATATATGACTTGATTCAATGGTCATATAGTAAATGTTTGATTAAATATTGATATTTCTTAGGATCTCATTTTGCCTTCAAAATGGTTGTCAGTCATATCAATTTAGTGTTTAACTATAAATTTATCGGAGACAGTCTTATAAGTTTGATTGGAGGCAAACATGGGCGTTGGTTAAATAGATATAGTGATAAGGTTGGTTATGTTTCTAGGTTTATCATTTAAAATCCAAGGTAAATAATTTGGTGAAAACTTTATCCATTGCCACTATTTGAAAAGCATGAAGTGTGCTAAGACACTTGGCAACCACCCTCACATTTAATGTGGTCTCAAAAGTGGGTATAGGCATTTTTTTATTTTCTTTCAGTCAATCACACTCTTAAGAAAGCTTATCTATGTAATCTAAGTTATGTTAGTTTTTCATTTGATGATTTTCATTGGAAATATACAATCATTCACCTTTCTATGCAGTTTTGGATGCCATTTCTAAGTTGGTTAATGTGGTTTATGAGATTTGTATGACATTTTAGAGTTTGCATAGATGTATGAATTTGGTTTTATTCTCATAATAAGAGATATGTTTGCAGTTGATGAACCTTGAAATAAATAGTGTATTTATTTTTTAATTTCTTTATTATAAATTTTTGACAAAGTGGGAGTAATATATAAATATATTTTTTTCTACAAAAATAATCTTTTGTTTTTTTGGTTGTAATAAGAGTCTTCTGGTATACTAACTTGTATTGGGTTATTTTTGTTAAATGGTTTTAACCTTAAAAGACTCTGTCTTCATTGAATTTACAGTGTGGATGTTTTTAAAACTGCATGCATGTGTATCCAGTGCAACACACACTTGTATTCTTTCATGGTTTTACAAGGCAATTGCACTCAGTATGATACAATCTCTTGCATGGTAGTTGCAATCATTTTTTGGTTTTTTAATAGGTTATTGCAAGAAAATAAATAAATATGTTATGAAAATTTTCATTATAAAATATAAAATAATCTCTTTACATGTAGCATTTCTTAAAGCATTCAAACATCTACATGTGTCTTTTAATTTATATTTTGATGGGTCTTTGTCAAACATCATAATATGTGACTTAGATACTTTGTTTGGTTTGAAATCAAATATATCAAAATATTTTAAACCTAAATTCAAATAAATTTGGCTTTATATTTTATAAAAATATTCATATTGTTAAAAGTAAAGTTGATAGGTTTTTTTGAAGACATTATGGGCGTAGAAGGTCTAAGGCTTTGAGTTTTGCCATATAACTTGATTTGATATCTATTTCTATATATGATTTGAATAGATCAAGTAGAAAGAAAATGAATAATTTAAAACCCCATGCAAGTTGTTTCAAGTCAATGTGGCAAATGATTTTTGATTATTTTTTGATTGATCTCTTGCACTCAATTTATTCTAAATGTGCATGTAGTTTTAAATTGAGTAGATTTTTATAAGCGTGTATGCATACATGTAGAATGTGATTGAGCATATGCATGTAATTGTTTCAAAATAATATTGGTTCAAACTTTGAAAATTATAATTTTGCATGCATTATATTAAAGATGTGGTTTTCAAATTAGCGATCTTTTGATACAATAATCATTCTATTGTCAATATTTTTCAAACCTTGGAGTGAAAATAGTTGATATATACATGCATATTTCTAAAAAAAATCTAAGTGACATAAGTTGATATATTTTGAAACTTTTCAATTATTTATAAATAAAATACAAAAGTGTGTTTTCTATATGTATTAGTCCACATTAGTTACTTGAAAAGATGCTTTCAAATAATAACAAGGTCTTTTAAATGAGGATAAAATAGAAGATTATTTGATTTTTTGAAAGACTTAGTGACAAGAGTGGCAGTTTGATATTGTAGAATTTGGTTAAATTTTGATATTATCAGTGAATAATTAAAAGGTTTATTTCAAAAATATTTTTAGTTATAATACTATGTTACTTGGTTTCAAATCAGTTTCCTACCTTAAATAATATTCATATAGACGTTATTTTATATGGTATTATAATGAGTTTGACTCATACAAATGTATTGTATTTTGAGAACATTTTCATCATAATTATGACTCTACATTAATGAAGTAAAAAAATTAGATATTTTTATTTTTCATTATATAAAGACAACATGTCTAGTTGGGTTCGTGGATCTCACATTTCAAATAGAAATAATGCATGGGGTAGAGATATCCAACAACAAGATAGTGAGTTACCTTCTCAGAGTAATTGTTGAGACAAAATTTTTTAGCTTTAGAAGGGCCACTAGTGTCTTTACATGAAATTTCAATTACAACACTCATATCTTTTGGCATTTGAATGTTTTGAATATGTTGTCTAAAGGTAAGTTTACTTCTTGTGGTATGAGAGGTCTTTGCATTGGTAATTGGTAATTTTTCCTAATTAGACATAGTTTGTCAACCCTTCCTCCTTAATTTTTACTTTACACAATGAAATATGTGTACAATTTAACTATGTACCACCAAATGCTAAGATATCCTATTACAATACTACTCAAGCCCTTTTTCTATTTCTCCAAATAATGTTACTTATTCTAATTTTAAACACAATATTAAACTTTCACCCACGTCTTTGGTAACAGATTTTCTTGGCATGATCAAGTTAGAGGTGGATGATGAATGTTGAGGTGTCACTATAATGGAGTTGCTTATGACACCTCTTGAGTATACTAAGTATTAAATTGAGCATAGGTCACCTCTTATAGACTTGTTTTCAAATGATTAGTAGTATTGTGCATATTTAATTTTTCAAATTACAGTTATTTTTAGTTTTTATCAAATGATTTGCAACATAATGTACTATTTTTCCATTGGTATTTTGATTGGACACTACTTATTTTTTTAGTCATTATCATGTGAATCATGGCAGTTATTTCATTTATTTTTGTTTGGTAAGATACTTTGGTTTTATATACTTTAATCACTTACATAAAAATGTGGTTTTAGTATAATTTTTATTATCAATTCAATAATAAATGTTTATGATTGCCATAGTAATGAATGATAAGTTTTTTTCATGAAACTATAAATTTATAATTTTAAATGTTTGAAGATTAATTGCTTTAGATTAGTCACTTATGATTATTTGACTTGCATAGTGATTTTTAATTTTAATTAATTAATTTGTTACAATAGGGCAACCCCACCCATTAGAAAGTTGTTTTGTATTATTAAATTATGTCTTAAGTCTCAATAACACTTTTGAACTTAAATAATTTCACTTTATGAATTTATTTAAAAAGTTCTAATTAAATAGCTAACTTTAATAAATTTACTTTATTTTAGGTTAATTAAAGGTTAGTTATAAATTAAAATAATAACTAACTTTTAAATGAAGATCTTAAAAGGATTTAAAGACATCATTCAAAGGTAAAAATGCATATAAGTACAAGATTTTTTCTAGTTCAAAGTCATACCATATTTTTTCTTCTATGATAAATCTTTGAGATCAAATGTTACTTACAAGAAGACCAAACAACACATTATTTGGTGGTGAAGTGTACTATTTGATATATTTAGGTATATCTATATTGATGATTTGATTTATAAAATTGATTATTTAAATAGGGCCAAGATTTTTAACTTTTTGATGACTGCAAAATAATATATTCATATGTGTGGATTACATTAGTATTTTTCCTTAATAATGAAAAATATTTCTCAAGTTGTGCAATAATTTGTTGAGATTTTTTTGTTTATCTCTTATAATCTCATAATTTATGTAAATTAGTTATAAATTTTATTGTTTCTCAATAAAAATCAATTTATTTTCAAATCTGAGTTTGTTTATCGTGTTCATCATGTTATTCTATTTTATAGCTTTCTTTTTTTTAGTTTTGATTCTTTCTTAATATTTATTTCATTGATTAGGTTAATTTTGTTTATCTATTGTTTTTTGTTTAGTCTTTAGTTTCTTTGATATCATGTTTTACTTTTGTTTAGTTAGTTCTCTTTCTTTCCATTCATTTTAGTTTATTTGTTTAGTCTACTTTCTTTTTTGATTTAGACATGACCTTAATTTTAATAACTAATTATCTTATAGTTTGCTAATATTATTCAAATTTTTTAATCTTTAATTAGTTTCTTTCTCTCATGTGTTTAGTTTTGCCTTTGTTTTCTTAACTTGTTTATTTTATGTTCTTTCCTTCTTGATCTTGGTTCATTTTTTATTTTTGCTTTCTTCTCACAAATCATACACAAAAACATATTTTGAATAAGAAAGGTGATCATAAAGAAGTTTTCTCACATAGAGAAACTTGATTAAAAAAATTAACCCTCTAAGGGATTATATTTTTAATAGGCTTTACTCTGTTGAGTAAGATTGATAATATAAAATAATTTATAATATATAATATTTAATTATTTGAATTCGAAAGCTTGATAATTATGATAATTTTATAGTGATTGATTTAATTTTTTGGTTGTCATAATCTAATCTGATTTATGTTGTGTCTTAGAAATTTTGATGATATCTTTTACTTGAAATAATATTGATTCCCTAGAATTTGATTATCTTAAAACCTCACATAATCTTTTAAAATATTATTTACATCTCTTGAACTAATTTTTAGTCTTAGGTCCTTACGATTAGATCAATACAATTCCAACTTGACCTTCATGATATGTGAATGATTAGATTACTTGAAATTACATTTTATATCATTAATAGGATTGTCATGAATAATAAGATCATCATAGGGATCTTTGACCATGTTATAAGTGCCATCTTTGGGATCCTCTATCATCTTGGGATCATCATAAATGGGATTATCATCATAGGGAATTTTGGCCATGCTACAAGTGTCAAAAATAGGAAGATCATCATGGATATATTCATCCATGTAAAAGCGAATGATTGATTTTGGTATAGAAAAATTGCGTCATAAAAATTTTCCTTTAATGATGGAATGGAAAGGAAGAAAGGAGAAACCCAAGTAGATTCTAAATGAGTTGAATCTCAATATAAAAAACATAAGAGGATACATCATTGAAAATGATGGAAATAATTAAGAATATAAGGGGAAAAAAGTCATAAAAAAGACCTAACACAATAATGGGGTAAGATTCACATTGAGATCCCTAAAATGTATGTAGGGTAAATATGATAAACAACATAAATATCATATAACATATAAAAAGGGAGATCATATTATACCCAACATATATATAAATTTGTGTTCCTATAAACTACAATTTGAAGCATGGATATAAACAAGATTTGTTTGTAAAAATGGGGGATCAAGGATATAATTAGGAAACATATGCAAGAATTGGTGAACAAATAAAATTGAGATCCAATATGTAAAAGAGGTAAATTTAATAGATTTAAATCACATTAGGCAGTAATCAAGAGGTATCCAGACTAAAATTTATAACCAAAAAGTATCTAAATAAGGATATAATGGCATACAAAGATAACATACACTAAATTGACCATGGAGAGAAAACAACAAAATACTACTCTAGCATATTCATGTATAAAAACCAAATAAAATATAGAGTTTAGGGATAGGGATACTTGGGTTGGCTTTGTGGCCCAAGAGGCACTTTATGAGAGATGTTGAATGTGGAACTTATGATGTAAAGAAGAAGACCTAAATATCTTCAATTGGGGACTCCATAGGCTAAGTTGTACCTCTTTGGTTCAACTTCTCTCTTTAAGACTTCAATAACCTTGTGCAAACATAAACCTCTATAAGTATAAGCTCATATACCCTAATTATTCATCTTCTACTAAAATAAGTTTTTCTTATGTAAATAAAGTATAATAGTGTTTTACTTACATAAAAATGACATTTATGAGCCATGTGTGTGTGTGTGTGTGTGTGTGTGTGTGTGTGTGTGTGTGTGTGTGTGTGTGTGTGTGTGTGTGTGTGTGTGTGTGTGTGTGTGTGTATGTATGTGGCTCATAAATATCATTTTTATGTAAGTAAAACACTGTATATATATGGATCCAACTCCTTAAATTGACCTATAAATAATGATGATGGACTTGATATAGATTGATACAATATAATGATTTGAAACAAAAATAGTATTATGTCATCTAAGATCGATATAGTATAGAATAGAATATAACTATATTGAGTGGGGCCAATATAATTGAAAAGGGACCACAAGAAATAACAGGATTGTGTAAACCATGGTCGATATAGTATAAAACACATGGACTATAATAAAACTAACTTGACATGGGTGAGTTAGTCAGGGAAAGACATGGATCTAGGTAGAACAGGTAGAAAGTAGGGAAAATAGTAGAGAAGGAGGATTTAATGACTAAAGATAAATATAATGAGTGTAAACATGTATAATAGGTGATAATATGAAAATATATCATAAATTACCATGATCTAGACCAACCCAAATCTAGGTGCACTACTTAAGACATGCACTTAAGGAGAAAGATGTACCAATGAGTCTTACAAGAGAAATTGTTAGTAACTAAAAAATATGTGTATACACTTTCAACATGTATAAGCATGCAAATACGAAAAATCTTAATAATGATAACTCTATTAGAAGAATAATTATTGTTAATAGTTAGTCAGGTTGGGCCACCTAGTCAGAGTCAACTTTTCAGGTATTCTCCATTTTTTTATTATAATACCTTTTGAAAATTTTAGATCACCAATTAGAATTTCACATCACTAAAGAGGTGTGATGAGGATTTCTGAGCTATAAAATATGCTTCGAATGCCTCTGAAACTATTGTTTATGTTGTGCTAAATTTTTGCAAAAAATTGTAACTTCTTAAAACTAAACCATTAAGTTCTTATCTAGTGGTCCCAAATTATTGTCAAAATCACCCAAGATTTGACTTAACAACATATAACCAAAATTTAATTAAACTTGAAGTATATTATAAAAATATACTATGGTGTAATATAATTCCTAATATTTCTCTAATCTGATTTATCATTGATATTATCTACTCCACCCTTTATATTAACATACTCCTAACATCCATAAAACCATAATGGAAGTGATATTTTTTTTATAAATATAATCAATCTAAGGTGTGTGTGTGTGTGTTTTAATGTTTTTCCATAGATTGAGTCTAACTAGTTAACTTGGACATGTTAGATTAAAATGTATCAATGATAGGTGACTTTTAATTATGTTACCTTTTTAAATAAGGATAGTGAAAGTGATTTTTATATTTTGTTTAATTTCATGATAACTAGAGATGATAAGTGGACGGATGTTTTTTTACCTAAAATTAGCGTTGACTATTGGGTCGATTTCACATTGGATTGGCACCGATTTAGTTTTGAGTTCAAAATTAAAATTTGAAAAATGGTAGGCAATGTGAATTTTAACCAATTTTTGATGCCAATTACATATAATATAGTATTTATTGAATCTAAATTTGGTTTTAAAACCCTACAATGTCTCAAAATGCATGAGAATTAGAATCCATGTGATAATAATGCTAAAATAAGGATGCTTAAAATATAAAATATTGGTACAAACACTTGAAAATTAAGATCTCGATCTTGAAAGTTTATTAAATCACTTGCACAATTAAGAATAAGGTTTATTAATACATCTCCAATAGCATGAAAGAGATAATTGTGCTATCAACTACTAAAACAATGATGCATAAATGAAATTATGCAATAAAATAACTTACCATAAATATCAAACCATTATAATGTTGAATCATTTGATTTTTAAAGTGGATAAATCCATACAATAAAATAAAACCCCGTGTGTTAGTGAGAGTTGGCCCAAAATAATTGTAAGATATCACAATGTGCATTAATATTTTTCCAATAGAAAATAAGAGAGAATTAGAAGATATCTATAAGCACTAGATGAAACCTTATAAAATACATAAATTAACTGTAAGAAGAAGAGAGCTTTGGGCCCTTTCACTAAAGAGAATGGAAAAAAGGAGTTACAAAGTAACTCCTATCATTGCCCTATCTAACCTTCCAATTATCTGCATAGTATCCCTATTTCCTATGTAGTGAGGGGAAAATAGGTGCAAAGTGGCAAAGGAGCTACATTTGAAATTTATCTCCAATATTATTCATAGTGGGGAATGTTCCTAATGGATAAAAAGAGGTGATGGACACATGCCACCTCATATTCTTAAATTATATGAATTAAAATTTAATATGGGAATAAATAAAACCTAAATTCAAGATATTAATATACCAAAATAAATATTAATCTTTAGTGAAACTATTATGCAACAAGCCAATTCTAAGTACAAACAACACCATGATCAACATCAAACATCAGACCATTTCAAATTTTTTGATAGATAGTGACTTCATTTGATAAAGGAAAGTCTCACATGATCTTACGAAAATATCCATTCTTTTTGGTATGGAATGCACACCATCACTGAGAAGGTTGGAGATAACCTTTGATATCAATGTCCTAACTTAACTTGGTTTTCATTCAGATTTCAATGAAGAACTCTTATGTCATTACTTTCCACCTTTATTAGACACACTAGATGTAGTATAACTCTAGATAGTAGAAATCCATTCTTAATGTAGACTCATAGAAGATGTGTGTAATTAAATTATTATATTTCAAGAGTATACTTAAAATAATAGATCACAATTCAAGATAAAGAATGAAAATACTAATAAAAATTTAGCAAAGAAGAGAAGAATAGATAAAATTGACATAATATAAATGAAATGAATAAAAAAAATATTGATTATATGACTAAGACACATTGAGGGTAAACCTTTAAAATCCTTATAATATGAACATAATTCACAACATGATGATCCAATACTCAAACACTAATTCTAAATTTTATCAAATGACTTAGTCAAAAGTTATGTGGGTCACAAGTCGGTCACACATATCTTGATGCATCCACTAAGCTAGAGGCGTAGTAACTCTTCAAACAAGTTTTATCTTCAATTCTAATCAAGTGTGGATACTTATGCATTAAGGATTCATCTTCTTCTATTGTATAATATTCACCCTATTTTGCAACCTCTTAACTTATGTCTGGAGAACCACTTCAAGTTCCAAGATTTTTCTTCTTTATTCAAATAGCTCTAGTAACTATTTTTGGGTTGGAATATTATTGTCAATTACCGTATTCAAACATGAAACATGAAATACTAGATGTAGTTTTGTGGACTTTGCTATGATGTCAATCCTCTATATGATTTATTAAGGGACATAATACTTAATCAACAATTTGTTATCTTTTCTTTAAGGACATTTTCTTGTACAGTTTGAAGACTTGGTTTCCTACTTCAAAATTGTTTTTCACTTTTATGTTGGTCAACATACAGTTTTGTTTTATTTTGTGATATGGCTAGGTTCTCTTTGATACTATAAAGTACTTGTTTGTGTTGAATGTGATCTTATACAACATGAACCCTTGGTTTCACTTTTAAGGATGGCATAATTGAGGGTGGATGATATTCATATAGTGCCATAAATAGGGACATTTTTTAAGGGGTGAAATAAGTGCTTTATCAATATTCTACTAGTGGTGGCCTAGTTAACCCATTGGGACTATTTATCAGAAGTAAAACATAAAACAACACATATAACCCTGCAAGCATTTTTTGACAACCTCAATTTTACCATCAAATTAGGAATGATAGGAATATTTTTGAGTCAATAAATTACTCAAACAAGATAATAAAATAGTATAAAATTTAATTTTGAAAATTGTTTCATGATCACTTACTATAATCTTTGGATTACATGTAGTTTTTAAAATTTCTCCATGAATAATGTTTCCACCATGATTGTTAAAAAGGGATTAAATAAGGCACAAAAATGGGCATAGCTTTTGAATCTATCTACCAAAATGGTAATGAAATTTTTACCTTTGGACTTTGGAAACCCTATGATGAAATCCATGGAAACCTCCTCCTATTACTACCTAGGGATATATAAGGTTTGAAAGAGACCATACTTATTAATTGTCTTAACTTTATTTTTCCAACACACCAAATATTTTGACATAATTTTCCATACGTCAATTTTGAGCCCTTATAAAAATACTCCTTTATGATCACATGATAATTATTTAGGAACTTTGAGTGTCCCCCTATATGAGATGCATGGACCTCCTCTAGAACATTATTTTTTAGGTCCAAGTTCTTGCAATGATAGATCCTACACTTATATCAAAGAGCTTCACCCTTCCACATAGATTTATCTAAAGTAGTAGAATCTTGTTGTTGTTATTGAAAAATATGCCAAATATCTTGATCCTACTACCCCTATGATTTTATATCTGCTTATATCATTCCCCATCCATTGAGTTTTATTTGTTGACATAGAGCAAAGCAATTCCTACATGTTTGCATCCCTTCACGAAAGAAAATTTTTCACAACATTCTACTTCCCTTTTTTTTAAATGATCTTGAATTCATACCCTTACATCTTAGTGACCTATTTCTACTAATCTTTACATGATATCCCTTGTTCTAATAAATATCTCAAACTATTGTGATTTATCTTCACTTTGAAATGTTTTTCCATTAGGTAAGGTGATCATTGCTTGACATCTACATGAATAATAACCAATATTTCCTTATCGTAAATTGTCTTAAAGTTTTACCTTTGATTTAGTGAATTTTAAAGGAAATAGGCTTTCCCTCTTACATTAAAACTATACCCATACCATGCCCCAAGGAATTACATTCCACAATGAAGGTTTTGGTGAGATACAAAGTGGGTAAAATATAATTGGTACACAATCTCCTTTAGTTTCTCAAATGCTTTGGTTACTACATCAATCCAATGAAAGGAATATTTTTTTAAAAGAGTTATGAGTAGTGTGTTTATGCTACCATAATTATTGAAAAACTTGTGTAGTGTATTGTAAGTACTAGGAATCCTCTTAATTTTTTGAGGGTTTAAGTCACTTTCCATTTCTTGTGTCCTTGATCTTGTTAGGATCCATCTTCATTTCTTCATGAAAGGAAATGTGTCCCAATTAATCCATCTCCTAGACTTCAAAATCACACGTAGAAGGTTTCACATAAAGATGATGTTTCTTGATAGTAAATAGGACTTGATCGGCATGGTACAAAAGGTCTTACCTTGTTTTTTTGTAAAGGAATATATCATCAAAGAACACCAAGATAAACTTCCATAAATGGTTTGATTATGAAATTTATCAAACTTTTAAATATAGAAGGAGCACTTGTGAGAATAAAGGACATAACCAAAACCTCATAATGGCCTTCATGTGTTTGCAATGTAGTTTTTGGAATATTCTGCTCCCTAATTTTGATTAGATATTAACTTGGATTTAGAACTAGTTTTTTTACAGAAAATAGATCCATTTATCTCATCTAACAAATCATCAATTAAGTGAATGGGAAACTTATCTTTGGTCATGAACTTATTTATTTCTTTGTAGTTGGGAACATGTGTTTTTCATCCTTATTATGAATCATCACCATTGGATAATTATATGCACTTTGCTTGTGATGAAAAATACCTACTTCTAGCATCTCATAGACCATTCATTGAATCTCACTCTTTTTCAGATGTTGGTACATAGAATACATGATGTTGGGAAGTTGGGTAAGTGGTGCACATTGGATGGTAAGATCATTATCAATTTTTGGAGAAATAAACTTTGAAATATCTCCAAATACTTCTTTTTGTTAATTATAGACTAAAGATTTATTGGTGTTAATTCATGTAATTGTTATGTCTCTAGTGAAAGTAATTGTGCCAAAATGTATAATATAATTTTTCAAGCTACTTGAATCCAATGGGAACTCTCCTTTGTAGAGCTTTGTTTTTGATCCCCATATTTCAAATGTATTTTCTTTTGAGTTAAATTCCATGGATATGTCTTGTAAGTTCATCTCTATTGTTCTTAAAGTAGTAAATCCATTGGAATCCTAGTACTATATATGTTATGCATGTGGGGATGACAAACCTCATAGGGATATCTAACAGATAGTCACCCATTGTAAGTTTGATGTTATGACATTTTTTTGAATAACTTATTGCACCACCATTAGTAATCATGAATTTAAACTATGGATTTGGAAAGATAAATCAATACATATGCTCATCCAAATTATTGAATAAATTGTGAGTACTTCCCAGATCAATCAAAATTTTCACCCTTTGTTTATTTATGAATCATACTACCTCGATAGGTTTTGGAGTGTAGATCACCAATAGAGCATGGTAAGAGATAGTCATTTGTGGATCTTAAAATACTTTCTCTAATTGTTTTACCTTATTTTTTATAATTAAAAAAATGCATGTATTCTAATAGGTGTAAAATTAAAATATATCAGAATGCTAAATATGTATAATAATTAACAACTCTGATTTTGATAATCAATAAATATACAAAAATGTTATTTTTGTAAAACATAAATAATAAAAGTATTAAACTCAAATATAAAATTATGTTAATTGTTCTACATACATGATAATGAAAATCAATAAAAGATGTGATTGTGAATGTTCAGGATTAGGAAGATGATAAAAAATTGCTTCTAGACAAGATTGTTGTAAGTAGATAGGAGTGCAAGGTGATCACGTTATTTGACCATAAACTTGCCCCAGATGACTAATTAACGAGTGATAGGAAAATATAGAAAAAAAATATAACCCTAGTGGTGACGGGTTAGAAGTAGGATCAAAGATTATTTTTGTAGAGGGCCACTACAAGAGGGCATCAACATAGACTATTTAAGTCTATTAACTATGAACTTGTAATGATTGGATGTGAATATAAAATATGGTTATGAAACCTTCTACATATGTGTGTGTTGAGTAATATAAGATATCATAATTTGAATTATGTCATGCAAAATTCATTGTTTTCTTTTTTTATCTCTAAAACACTAAGGTCACTTTGAAATATTGTAAACATACAAAAAAAAGGGGAGTGTAATGGGTTAAGTTGGCCTTAATCACCCATTTAATTATTGCTTATTTTCTACATATCCAATAATCCAAGGAAGGAAATCAAGCCCATATAGTTCTCCCACCTAGAGTAATTATGCAATTTTACTCCTTGACTATGTGTATGTAGCTAGAAAATAGATTTGATAATTGACAATGATAGTTTTTAGCTTGCTCTGGAATGCTCTTGACTTGGATTATGGCTACTCCTTGGGATTGATCTTGATTTTAGAAATAATAGGGAAATCTTTCTTAATGTAAAATAGTGTGTAATCTTGAATTGAGTGAATACAAAGAAGGGGTAATGAATGACTTTTGATGTGTATTTAAAAGTGAAACCTTTGATATTTTATTTTAGATAACCTTACAAAATATGCAAGAAGACCCAAAATAATGATTCAAAATTTAGAAACTAGTCATTATTTAGCATGAAACATAGTTGGTCTAGGTATCGCACTCTCGTCTTCCTAGCATAAACATGTCATGAAAGATCAAGGATAATCATCCTAAGTTGAGGGCAGTCTGAGGGTGATACTAAGTAACTTGAGTATTTGAATTCTAAATTTATTAGTAGTGATGGAAAAAAAAGGATCTAACTTGCATAGAGATAAATGGCTCACAAGTATGACGAATAATATTCATGTATTTGCATGCAAGTCATGTGGTTTAAGATGTGTCAATAATTAGCATTTTTGAGTACTTGTGACTATATTTATATGTCTACATCCCCCATTTTATTATAATAATAAAATTTATAGACTAAAGAAAAAATTGTTGAATTTGAGTGTGTACAACACACTTTGTCTTTGAGAGGATACTTCAATTGTGCAAGGCACTCAAATTTAATGCACCCTACAATAACACATGAAGTATTCATTTATCCACATTGAAATTTTACAAACCTAAACTTTGAAATTTGAAAAATTGAAAAGAGAGTAAGGAAGGAGTACACATGTCTGTAGGGGAAACCAAATTTCTATATAACCTGTAACTAATGATGGAGAACTGTACCCCTTATTGGAACACTTGGATAATTTGAACCAATAGAAAATTGAGAGTGATCAAATTCCAATTGAATAATTAATATAACACTTGAGAGGGAATGATGCATATTCCATCTCTCATGAAAGGAAGAATAGTACCCAATGTACTAATCCAAAAAGGTGAAACCATGATGGGTTCACTAAAAGTGATACCAATTCTATTGAGTGTTACTAGACTTAAATTTATATCACCTACAATGGAATATGGAACCACACAATAGGTTTGATATAAGTAATGCCAAGGGTGTTAAGTGTCACTAGTATCAAATATAACTTACCTATAATATATTGAATCACATCGTTATAGATAAATCTATATTATATTTACATGATCAAAAAAGAATGAAGAATATTCATACCCCCATCATGACCGCATTGCTCATAGATTTGAATTGAAATAAATATGTTTCCTTTGAAATTATAACTTTGAACTTCAAAAATTTGACTTTGAATTTTGAAACATGTGCATGGACAAGTATCATGCCTTCTGAAATTTTAAACTATGACTTTGAATTTTAAAACATGTGCATGAACAAGTATCATGTCTTTTTAAAATTTGAAATTGTAAATTTTAACTTTGAATAAACATGAACATGACTAAGTTTAATGACCTTTTTGAACGTTGAAATTGAAACTTTGAAATTTGAATAAGCATGAGCATGAATAAGTATCATGCCCCCTTGAATATTGTACCAAGTAATATAGAATATCATGCACTTATATGCTCAATTATGATTGTATTTGAAACATGTAATTTTTGATATTGTAATTATTTGGATATGTCCATGCATATACATTTAACTGTGTATTATTATTTACTTTGAGTCTTTTAAAAGTGAGTACATATGCATGTCATATGCTCCCATAATATGTATCAATGTGCCAATATTTTTCATATTTTTAACTTTGAATCTTTTAAAACTTTTATTTAGTTATAGACCTTGAATTTTCATTACTTTGAATCTTTATAATACCTATACTCTATTAGAGAATATGAATTTGCATTACTTTGAATCTTTGAAAACCTATATTTTTCATCTTTAAACCCTATATTATATCCCCAAATCTATTTTTTCTATTCAATGAGGTTTGGATCTCTAAGACAATCCCAATGTGATGCCCTTTTTTTGAGATGGGGTATGTGATCTACAATTCACTCATCTCAAAAGAGAGATAATTGTATCATATGATAAAGATGAAATCATGTATAATCATGTCATCATGTGGGTAGTATGTCATCATAGTAGTGTAATTGACATGTAATGATATAAGATATTAAATGTTAATCATACAAGTGAAATGTCTAAATTGATTTAGAAATGAGGCATGCAGTAAAGTAACCATATCTAAAGTATATTATGCAATAAAAGTGCATGATATATCATGGCACCACTAACAAAGCTCAACAAGCACAACACCCAATGGCATGTAATGTCAGACAATGTTATAAAATAAGGATAAATATCACATAAAATGGACATGAATATGTTACAACAAAAAAGTCCAAGGCCCACACACAAAGGACATTAAAAATGTCACAAATAAAGGACATGTTTAAATGTCACACAAAAAGTAGGGCCAAGGGCCACAATGATTGTACATGTTCAAATGTCATACATATCAAGCAAAATGTCATAGATAATTTCAAGCAATTTTTTACACACAAAGGCCAAGGTCCATACTCAATAAACAATCAATGTCTAGCCTATCATGCAATAAGGTAATAAACATAGAAGGAGCATAGAATAATTGAAACTAGTATATTCCATTCATATGTATTAATGGCATATCATAGAAAAGTAACACATTCATGTAGCATAAATTAAAATATAAGATATTACCAATACATTTATAAGATATGTATCTCATAATGGTAAAAAGGTCATAAAATATATAACCTATTATAGCGTAGCATATAGAATTAGATGCCTCTAATTTATGCATGGCCACTAGGTAGAAGGGAATCCAACATCTAAGAATGCATGTGGATATATATGACATGCATCACACTCATATACCTCATGAAACGCATGTATGTATAGAAAATAATATGTTATCTACCAAATTACGTGATAGATACATATGTAAAGAAGTAAACTAGTATCTCATGTCATGAGCAGGTCTTGATTTTTTATTTTTTGAAAATATTTTGAATGGTTCTTTCTTTTTGTAATATTTAATTTTTTGTATTTTTTGATATATTTAAAAGGTACTATCCTATTATCCCATCAATGGGAGGATTATACTGCATGATTGGATCATAGATGTTGAAGATGACTTTTTACAAGTGAAAAGTGTTATAGGTAGGTGTATCTGAATCTAAAAAGGAATTAGGTGTTGTAATGTATTTGTCATGATCACTGCTCATATAATCTTTTGTAGGATATGTATCTTGTGAAGGTGTAGGAGGGCTCATTCCCTATGTTTGTTATGGAACATACTGAATTGTCTGATGTAATTCTTTAAAACATGTTATATAACATTTAGACTTATTTAAACCTTGATTAATTTTTTGATATGAATATTTTTTTCTTAGGAGGGTGTACCACTCTCTTTTTAACTAGTTGTATATAAAAATTATGTATAGGAGCAACAACTAATTTTTTCACTATGTTCTTAAATGGGTGCACTGATTATCTTTGTAATGTGCTCTTTAATAGGTTTCATAACCAATTGTGGTGGTGGGGTGGGAGGATGAGGAGTTACCACTGACTATAGAGGGTAATCATATCAAATGCCTGAAACTTTGACCATGTGATTACAATGTATGTACTTGAGGCATCTATGTATTATAAATGGTACTACACAAAATTTATATATCCAAGGGTATCATAATAAAATTTAAAAAACCCATGTACTTGGTAAGATTATAAATAGAGTAGCCACCATTTTTTAACCAACTTAGATAGGTAGCACTATATTCCCAACTTTTTTTGTGTATGACCATCGAATGTGACTATTCTTGATGTAGATTTTAAATCTTGCTCTATGTATCCAAGATTGTGAATAAGTGTCATTGTACATGCATTTTCTCTTGACCCACTGTTAATTGTGATGTTATGTATAGGTTGTTTGTTGATTTGAATCTAGATAAAAAAGTGTATGTCTATCTAAATCATCATCTTTGATTTCACTATCATCGAATGTGATTACAAGACATGATGGTGTTGTGCTTATAAATATACCAATAATTTCATCTATTGTATGCCCATATGTATTAAGAGGATGCACATTTTACACATGATGTACCTCTAAATTGTCTATATTTTCTATTGTACTGCTAAAGCTTTAGAGTTTTACATTGTCATTTTTTTGTGGTCTACCTTCATTTGTGGGTGTGTTTAACTCAATAGCATTATTATCGATGAGATTTCATATATTATGCCTTATTCTAGAACACTTGTTCATAGATGCCCAATACATCTATGGTAACCATAATATGCATTATTTTTTAAGCCATTAGGTTGAGGCTTGGCCATATCAAGCTCAAATGGTGGAGGTATAGATATGAGATTGTAATCAAGTAGTTTTTTTAAAATGATATGATGAGGTTTTGGTAACTTTGTGAATTGACTCCTTAGTGGAGTTGTCAATTCAATTTTGTTTGCTAATTGCAATATTGCATCAACTAACACTTTTTATTCATTCTTGTTTTCATTAATTTTACCTTGTAGTTTTGCTTTCTTTGAAACTTTATATTTGAAGTAAATGGAATACTTGGTGCATATTTTAAATTGTTCAATGTTATGAGATTAACTTTTCTTTCTTTGACTATGTGGCATAGCTCATCAAATATTTGAATTTATCAAACATGATGGACTCATGGAGTGGTGCTATCAAGTTTTGTAAATAGATATCTTGTAATTCATTATCTGCCACAAAATTTATCATTTTAGCTAACATAGTTTTATACCAAAGAACATATTCATTGATTGGTTTGTTTGACCCTTACTTGAGTTTAGTAATTTGTGTATAAGATAGATTTTCACCATTGTTGATAGATAAATGTGCTAAAATTTGATTTTCCAAAGGATTAAATACTTTAACTGATGGGATAGGTAATCATAGAATCATTGTAGGGCATAATATTTGAGGATTCTTAGAAATATCTTGTTGAGTGATTTGTCATTGTAATAATAATCCAAGCATGCTATAAGGAATGATTGAATATGTTGCTCTAGATCACCCTTACCTTCATAAACTGGTATTTTATGAGCTATAAAACATGTTGGTAATGGATAAGATGTTATATCAGGTGCCAAATTATTATGAAGTAGAGTATGATAATCCATTAAATGACTTGATCTATATGCACCTTGCTCTAAATATAATACTTTTGTGTGTAAGGCTATAATAGTTTGCTCAAGAGAGTATGTATTAAGTGAGGTTGTTAGTGGAATTTGCATAGTAATATGTACACACATAAATCAAAATTTAAGCTAAAAAATGCACTTGTGTCCCCCCCTTTTATGCACTTAGCTCATATCTCATTCCATAGGCCTTGGCCACCTTTTTTTCACTCTTATTGCATATGACCCATTTCCACTAGCAAATAATGATCTCAAAATAACTCTATCATGCATTCTAATCAACCTAAACTCACTTTGAGACTGGTCCCAACTTTTAGTTTATTTTTTCTTGTTCTCTAGACAAAGCCATCCTATTTGGACAATCCTGCTCCCTAGCAATGTCCAATTCTACTGATAACATCCTCGTACCAAATAATAGATAGTTTCTCAAATTTAAGTTTAGTAACTAATCATCCCACAAGTTTAGCAATCTCAATCCAAATAAATTCCTAAAATATCACTATAAAACCATATTTCAAACCATTTTACACATAAGGGGATTCCATATTAAAAAAACCATAATTCTAATTTCACATTGAAAGTAAATTCCTATTTCTCCCAATTATGAATACATATAGTCTTATTAACCCTAATCTAGTACTCCCAATGTCATAAGTCATGGTTGAAACACTTAATCACACTATAATATTAAAATCATTTAGCATTACACCATTTTATCATGAGAGAACTACATGGTGTTTGATCCTTTTTTGGAGTATTGGTATGTAGGCAACGCTCAACATATGGGTTTTTGGGATCAAGCAAAACTTCAACCACTAAATTTTTTTTACCTCATGATTTTCAATCATCTTTTTATATCATTGAGCTAAGTTTTTAGTAAAGAAAATTGTATACTATGTTTTTTATGGAAGATCAAGAGCACCTACACAGTCAAACAAAACACACAGGTGAAGGTGAACTTGTCATAGCAGTTTCATAGATCTAGGACCTGCATGATATCGACACTCCCTAAAGACACCATAGCATTACTCCCCTATATAGATCTAGTGGCCTCGTCTAGAGATTCAACAAAACCTTGTTTTAGATCTAGAATTAGTCAACACAACCACATAGCCTATTTTCCAATCTCAACCACAATATTCCATTTCAATTTTTTAGCTAAGTTATATTTCTTTGGTACTTCCCTCTTTAAGCATATTTTGAAAATTAGCAAGTTTAAAATTAGTTTGTGTCATTTATCACATATTTGTAGCATTCTAATTTTATGTAGCAATTTTTTACATTAGAAAATTAGCTCCTGCTTTCCCAAATTTTGATAAAACATATTAGTGAACCCATTTTATTTATCAAATATTGAAAGCCCTAGTCTTGTCCCTAGGGTTTTCTTATTAAAAAATTTCCTTCTAAGGTTTCAAATTAAATTTTGATTTCCTTAGCATGTTGGATTTTTTTTAGGATTCACTAATTTTTCTCATCTTGTTATCATTTTAGTATTTATAAAATTTAAAATCACTAAAAAATAATCTTTTCCTACTCATAACCCTCAATTTGGTGATAGTTACTTTCTCTCTAACCAGGCATATGATATCACTATTCTAAAGGGTAAGGTGACCCATCTTATAGTGTCGCATGAAGGTAACAAACATATCCTTCCTCAACCCCTTCCACATCCCACATCTTCTTTTGATGGTGTTTTTGTGGATATTCAGTCAAAAGTACCTAAGGTTTATGCTTGTGAAGCCCTCAAAGATTTAATCATCATTATGAGAAAGTTAATAGAAGAGTTGAAAAATAAAAATCAGTATTTCATTTCAAGGATTACATCATGAGAAAATCAGATCACATATGCAAAGAATCCATAGTATGTTAGTGTCAATCATGTATTTGCATCTTCATTTATCAATGTTGTGCCTAACAATACTTCATATCAAAATGGGAAGCTACAATAGAATACATCTACAACAAGTGATTCAAAAAATATGTAAAAGGTTAATAAGATTTCAAGTGAGATTTTAAGTGAAAAGATTCAAAACAAGTTGATAAAACTACCTCCTATACATCCTCTAAGAAGATCAAAATACTATTGTGTATATCATAGAATACATTGGCATCATATAGATAGTTGTTTGAATTTGAAGTAGAAAATACAAAGTATTATTGATAATGATGATTTTATAGTAGATACATAAATCGAGCAACCTATAGTGGAACAAGTGCAAGTCAAACTAGTGAAAAAAGTATAATTAATAAAAAAAGAAAGGAAAGACAACAAGTATGTATACCAAAATACAATTTAGAGAAAGAAAAGGTTTAAAAGGCAAAATTAGAGCAAACACGAGTACAAAAGGAACAAGATGAAAAAGAGAAACTACAAAAGGAATGTATCACAAAGACAATATATCAAAAATAAAAAGAACAAAAGTTTGAAAAATAGGTTCAACCTAAGCAAGAAAGCATCTTTGAGAAATGGTTCTTAACAAAAGAGGTTCAAAAACAAGACATGCCTACAAAATCTAAAGTTTTAAGTGTGGTTGCAATGGGGGAAATTAAGTCTTTCCTCATATCAAGATCCTTTCACTATCACTACTCATATAAATAGCAAACAATTTACCGATGTCAAGGTTATGGATTATTAGGAAACAAAATTGTATTTTGTCATTTATTCTCTCTCTTGGATATAAGCTTCAATACTTACATCAAATTAATGCATTTACAGCATGTATGGGATCAATCAAGTTAAGAGTTTCATTTGACTTGAAAGAGTGTTCTCCTACTTTTCACAATATTTCCTCTCTAAGTACATATAATGTTGTATTTGGAGGATCATGGTTAAAATCAATTATAACAATGATTGATAAAACAAAGGTTGTAAACTATTGGATCAAGAAGACAACGTCATCTTCATTTCCAAAAAGGGAACATATTTAAAGCTAAAGCAACAAAACAAAAGCATATCTTCAACTAGTATATAAACATATACAAGTAATCACATATCAATAGAGGCACAAGACAAAGTACATATTTCAAAGGAAAAATTTCAAAATTCAATACCATTGTATGGTGTAGTTGGTTTTTCATATATAGCTACAAAAAAAGAAGAGTGGCATACCATAATTTTAAAATTAAGAAGATGATTATGACTGACTATAATCTAGAATATTATTATAATTATGATTATACAAGGCTTACATAGGGGCATCCCCTTGATGAGATGTTGGGATTATAATAGCATCATGCCTTGTACATAGATTCTTTGCTAATCATAATATTATGCTTATAATATTAAAAAAATGAAAATCAAAACTTATGCATGATTTGTGTAGTTATTTGCATTTATTATTTTGTGCTCAATATATATATATATATATATATATATATATATATATATATATATATATATATATATAGTGCTTCACAAATTGTACATGACTGAATGTAGAACATATAGGTTTCCATTTATAGATATAATTATGCATTATTTAATTATCACAAACCCATAAAATGTTATACAGACAAAATCATTTTGCATGATAATGACGCATCTTGATGTTATTTGTTCCAGTATTTCCCAGTGAACATAGGCTAACAATTATCAAATTAAAACAAGTCACAGGCATGTTATAACTTGTTTATATTGTAGCAAGTTCACTAGGAGCATCTCATACACAGGTTCTATCATTCTTTAGCTATCCCTTATTATTCACACCTTAGTTCTTTAAATTGTTCAAAATCTATCAATGTTACTCATTGACATTCACATTGCTATCTTATCGGATACTTAAGTTACTAAATATACTGATGTAATGAATTACCTATGTCGGTCAATTACATGTATTCATGCATGCTTTTCATGTTTGCTTTCCCACTTCATGTCTTGTGTGTATTCTATGTTATGGCTTGTGGATATTTGAACATGTCTTTATAGTGGCTCAAAGCCTTTATTATATGTTTCTATGTGTGTGAATGACATTTAAACATGTCCCTTGTATCTAACCCATTGGCCTTATATTGTGTATTTTGTGTACTTTGTATGTACTCTTTGTATGTGTGTAATGGCCATGGCACTTGTTTGTTCAGTTTGCTTAGTTTTTAATGTCATTATGGATATCATGCATGATCCTAGCCTTTTGATACCATGATGAATATCATAAAACCCTCCCCAAGTAGTTCTATCATCTTTTAGTACTCATTTTTTGTGACTTATATGTGTGTCAAATTGCTAACATATATCTTGACAATGTCATTATGTATGCTTGTTTGTACACGCATCTCACATTACTAGTTTGCTCTGTTTATAGAGGGTGATTCCATGTTCTTTGTGTTATCATTATTACTCAGATTTATAAATTTTTCATAACATCTCTTGCATAAATTTTTCTTTTAATTTAAGTTATTGCACAACCTTCACAACTCACCTTAAAAGAGGGGGAATACACAGTGGCTTGTCTTATAGATTAAGTTATAACTCAATACACACATAATTTTATAGGGTTTAATAGTGGATCACAGCCCATACCCAGAAATTAATTTTTGATAGGAGTGTCCCATTTTGATAAGGGTGCATGTCAACCATATTTAAAATAGTGCACTATTGTCCTAGTAGGCAAAAATAGTCATTTTTTAGAGATCCCTAAAATCTCAGTTAGTTAGAATAGTTCTTAAGAGGTACCTAGTGATAGTTTCAGGAAAATACTCAAGTTTGTCTTAGATTTTACTCAGAATAGGGGCATCATGTATGGCATGTGTTTCATGGTTTGCATAAAAAAAATTCTCACAAAATCACATAATACAAATTAGTTTCAAAATCTATATACACCATATATCAAATTAGGGGCATGTGTGTGGCACATGGTCACCTTATTATGTAGTTTTGCACTAGTTTCATAGATGGAATGGTAATTATTGTTATTCTTCATGTTGTATACACCAGACCTAGATTGTACCAATTTTTTGTATGAGTTTTGCATTAAAAATGAATCTTATTTTGTTTGAAGTGGTTGGTTCACCTTTTTGCATTAGTTTTTTCACCTGAACAATCCATTGGGACTCATACAAGGATTCTAAACTGCTTTGCTTCTTTAGGTATGCAAATCAAGCACATATTGAGTTCTTAAGCACACTCACATATCAATTAGGATAGGGCCATGCACATTCCAATAAAAGCTATATCAATGAAGAATAAATTTCCAAGGATCCTACCTTATTGAGTCACTTATTTTTTGCACCAAAAACACAAAAGTTTACATACACAATCAAGTGCTTCATTCATTGTTATTATATCTATAAGTTTTGTAGTCTTTATTTTTTTATTTTATCTTAAGTAATGACTAATTTTACATATGTTTCATTGTAGATTTTATGTGAAGCACAGTCTAGTGTTGTGGCTTACATTCGAGACTGTTCTTCATAAGTTCAAGTATGCATTTTATTTTTACTCTAGTAATTTTACTTTTGATGCATTACTAAATTAAAAGGGGGTAAAATATAGACAAATAAAATAACATTTAAGTTAAAAAAATACACTTTTGACCACTCCTTTTTTGCACTTAGCTCATGCCTCATTCCATGGTCCCTGACCACCCTTCCTTCAATCCTATTATGAATGACCCATTCCCACAAGAAACTAATGATCTCAAAATAGCCCTATCTAGAATTATAAACAACCTAAACTCAATTTAATACTGATCCCCACTTTCAGTTCAGTTGTTCTTGTCCTCTAGATAAGGCCACCCTATTTGGACAATCACGCTCCCGAGCAATGCCTAATTTTGCCCTTAGTGTTCTTCCACCAAATAATGGGTAGTTGATAAAATTTAAGTTTATGTAATGGGTCATCCCATAATTTTAGCGAGCCCCATCCAAAGGAATTCTCAAAAATCACTATAAATCCACATTTCAAACCATTTTGCACACAATGGGCTTAGATATTGAAAAACACTAGAATTTTAATTGCACATTGAGAGTAAATTTTCTATTTCTCCCAATTATGATTGTAGATAGCCTTAGTATCCTTAAGATAAAGTTTAAGTACAATCCTAAAGTCATAAGTCATGATTGAAGCACTTCATCACACCATAATTGCATAAATATCTAGCAGTACATCAACTTTTTACATCCACCATTGTAGCATGGGATAACTACATGGAGTTTGATCCCTCTTCAGAGTATTGGTATGTAGGTAGCGCTCAATATAGGGTGTGTTGAGGTTAATAAAAACTTCAACCACTATCTTTTTTACCCTGTGATTTGCATTTAATTTTTTGTGTTATTGAGCTAGAGTTTTGGTGAAAAAGAAAGTATGCAATGGTTTTTGTGATGAACCAAGAAATCTCTCATAGTCAAATAGAACACACAGGTGAAGGCAAACCTATCATATAAATTTTATATATTTAGCACATAAAAGATGTTAGGGCTCCCTAAGGACACTAGTGCACCAGGGCCTTATCTAGATCCAGTGGCCTTATCTGAAGATCCGAAGAAACCCTGTTTCAAATCTATAGTCAGTCAACAGAGCCACATAGCTTGTTTTCTAATCTCAAACACAGCTCTACATTCTAATTTTCTAAGTTATATTTCTTTAGTACTTTCCCATTTTAACACATTTCTAGAATTAGTAAGTTTGAAATCACTTTGTGACATTTATTGCATATTTGTAACATTCTAATTGTACGTAGTAGGTTGTCATATTTAGTAAATTAACTCCTAGTTTCCTAAATTTTGATAAAACATAATCAAGGGAGATGTGTAGGATGCACTTGTATAAATAGAAATATGAATATATTATAAACCTTGTGATGCCCCTATACCTAGGGATGTCAGCACATATGTAATTATAGGACTAGAAGCTATAATAGTAATTAAAACATTTGAAGTAGAAGTGGAAGCTCGAGTTGATTTATTTTGTACATCTCTCATAATTTATTGGAATATATCAATCTTATGTGGGTTGAAAATAAGCTATTCAGTGAATTATTTGTCATTAGCTTCGTTTGGTTGCTCTGTATTAGCCTTATCAGTCTCAATGATCATGATAAGTCCATCAATAGGGTGTGGATTATATCTTATAGCATTTTGAAAGTATAATTTTTCTTGTTCCCAAACCATACTTGATTTGACAAAATTTTGACTTAATGGTGCTTGATTTTTAGGAGCATTATTGTAACAATGTGAATTGAGTAAGGCTTGGTATTGTACAATATGCATTTTAACCTTTTTTATGATATTTGGATTTTAATAATGTACATATAAAATGAATCCATAACACCTTGGAAAGTAAGATAGAATGCAATGATGAACCTTAAAATATGTAAAAAAAACTCAGTTATTATTACCATGATTTGAATTTGAAACATTGAAATTTGCAACAAAGATTAGAGGTGTAACTAATCAGCGTGTGTTTGATTTGTAAGATCTTATATATCCCCAAAAAGATAATCTTAACGTACTCTAGAGACGAGATAGTGTGGGTATTCTATGATTGAATTCTCTCTAGTTAGTTCCCTTTGGATCGTGACCACTATATATATATATATATATATATATATATATATATATATATATATATATCCCCAAAAAGATAATCTTAACGTACTCTAGAGACGAGATAGTGTGGGTATTCTATGATTGAATTCTCTCTAGTTAGTTCCCTTTGGATCGTGACCACTATATATATAATATATAGTGGTCACGATCCAAAGGGAACTAACTAGAGAGAATTCAATCATAGAATACCCACACTATCTCGTCTCTAGAGTACGTTAAGATTATCTTCTTGGGGATAATTGCTTACAATTGCACTACAAAAACAAATAGTCAAAGGGTTCCTATGGCTAAAGAATAAAATTTTAGATGTTTTATATATATATATAGTGGTCACGATCCAAAGGGAACTAACTAGAGAGAATTCAATCATAGAATACCCACACTATTTTGTCTCTAGAGTACGTTAAGATTATATTCTTGGGGATAATTGCTTACAATTGCACTACAAGAACAAATAGTCAAAGGGTTCCTATGGCTAAAGAATAAAATTCTAGATGTTTTTGATATACCATAAGGTATTTTATATAGTCTTATCTAATGGGTTGAGTATTGGAGCATTACCCCTCACACCATGGCTCATGTAAAACTAAAGATTGCTTTGCCCAGAATGATAACCCTTATTAATTAAGGAAATTAAAAACCAATGACAATAGAAGATTTTTGTGCAAGGAAAACATTAATTCTGAAGCCTCAAGGTCAAAGATAAATTCTATTTAATATTTGGAAATCATAAATTTAGCTATAACACAAGAACAAATTTTGAAAAAAGAAGGCATTGCTTGAAACATATATATGAGCTCATCAGTATGTTTTACCTTGTTTTTATAAAATAATAAAATGTATGTGTTTTAATAGGTATAAAATTATAATATATAATAATGTTAAAGATGTGCAATAAATAACAATTTTGATTTTGACAATTGATAAATATGGAAAACTGTTATTTTTAGATAACATTAAGAATAAATGTGTTTGGCTCAAACACAAATTTATGTTGATTGTTTCAGATATCTAACAGTGAAAAACAATAAAAGAGGTGATTGTGCATGCTCAAGATCAAGAATAGAATATGAGACTGCTACTAAACATGACTATTGTATGTGGACAAAAGCGCAAGCCACTCATATTTGTTGACTGCAAACTTGTCTTAATTAACTATAATTAATAATTGACAGAAAAAGATAGAAAGAAACAGAACCCTAATGGTAATAAATCAGAATTAGGATCAAAGTATTTTTGGATAAGACCGCTACAAGAGGGCAACAACATAGGCCACTTAATTTAGTTGATCATGGACTTATCTCTGTTGATTATGACAAAAAATATGGTTTTTGCATAATTTGTACATGTGTGTGTTGGGTAATTTGAGATATTGTAATTTAAATTATACCACACATAATTCATTGTTTTCCTTCTTTTGTCATTAAAACCCTGAAGGCACTTTGAAAGCTTGGAAACCTAAATAAAAGAGGGGAGTGTAATGGATTGCGCTAACCTCAATCACCCCTTGATGATTTATTGATACATATGTATCCAATACTCAAAGGAGGAAAATCAATCTCACTTACTTCTCCACGTAGAGTGATTTTTTAATTTTGTTCCTTGAATATATGTATGCAACATAAAATGATTTTGATACTTGACAATGATAGCTCTTGAGTTTTTGGAATGATCTTGACTTGGCTTATGGTTGCTCTTTGTAAGTAGTCTTGAATTTGGAAAGAATAGAGAAAATTTTCTCAATGTGCACTAGTGTGTAAATTTGAAATGAGTGAATACCATGTGGAGATAATGAATGATGTTTGATGTGCATTTATAGGTGAACCTTTTAATAATTTTATTTAACCAGCCTTATAAAATATGCAGGAAGAACCAAACGATCTTATAAAATGTGTAGGAAGACCCAAAAGATTGATTTGAAATTTGGAAACTAGTTGTTATTTGGCACAAGATGTTGTCGGTCTAGGTGGACAAGAGCGCGACAACACTCATGTCCGCCTAGTGCAACCCTATCTTCATATATCAATGATGATTGTTCTAATCTGGGGACAATCTGAGGGTGATACTAAGTAACTTGAGTGTTTGAATTTGAAAGTTGTGTGTAGTAGTGATGATAAACAAAGAGTCAAGCCCACATATAGATAAATTTTTTACATGAATGGTGAATAAGAGTCATATATTTGGGCACAAGTCATGTGGTTTAGGATGTGTCATGAATTAACATTGTCAAGTACCTATGACTATATTTATGTGTCAACACTAATGCATCTTCGGGTTCATAACCCTCTTCCTCCTTCTCATTGGTTGTTCCCTCAATATAGAATAACTTCTTTGCACATTAAATATGTCATTTATTATATTTGCAATCAAAATTAAACCAGAATTATTTTTTCCTTTTTTTCCTTCGAATTGTTGAGATGTTAATCTAGTTGGTTATGAGAAGGCATGTGCTAGCCAATGTTTATCTTATAGTAGCCAATTGTTCCTCTACTCCTCTTTCCCTAATAAAATTATTGCACAAAGATGATGGATCAAACAACATTTTTTTTTTATCGGTAAAAGAGGGTTGAAGGGTCCCTCACCCATTTCATTAATATCCAAAAAATAATTTATAAAAAGTTATCTTTGGTCATTAAATTGCCAAAAGACAAGACCAAATTAGAAAGAGATAAGCTAGAAAAGTGAGATGTTTGAAAGCAAAACAAATGCTTCAAACCCAAAAATTGGTTCAAAGAAACTCCAAAAGGCTACAAAAGTTGCAAAGAGAATAAATTCCAAATCAACAAGAAGAGCATGTATCCATTAGTAACAACAAAATTATTGTCTCGCTTTTCCTGCTCATCTCTTTCAAATTTGGTCTTGCATTGTGACTGTGTAATGGCCAAATAGTACTTTTTTGTATTAAAAAATGAGATATTAATGAAAAGGGTGAGGGACCCTTTAACCCTCTTTTACCAATTAAAAAAAGCTAGTCCAACAAGTTTTTATCTATAACACTTAGCACCCTTAAACTCTAGTCCTTGAATGTGTTTGTCTGTCTAAGCTTCGATAATTGGTTGACGTAGTTATTCACCAAGTTTTTATTATTGTGTGCCAACATCTCCATACAATTTGGCCATGTGAGAATGGAATTCTTCTTTAGCTTAAAAGCCAACAATACCAAATGATTGATTTGATTCCAAATGTAGAGATTCCATTGCTCTTCGTAGGCATGGCACTTGGTGCAATTAAAAAAAAAAAAACTCCATTTGACATATGCATTTGATTGGGTCATTAACATCAAAATTGTGCATGTCCATATTTAGGATAAATCTTCACAAACCAAAATTTGAATATCTGTCATGATACTCATCATGAGATTATTGACAATGAGAGGTTGAATCAAACTTCTCTAAAGTCTTGGGTTGCTAAATAAGTTGATCAAGTTTAGCCCCCAAATATTTCAGTTATGTTTGCATATTAATTGACTACTAAGATATATTATGCATGTCCTCCATGGTTTACATACCAACTAATCTTCCTTTAGGCCTATCTATATCCAATTGTTTATCCAACTTATTTAGGTCATCCTTGGTATCCATGCAGCCTAATCTTGATTGAGATGATCCATTCTCGTAACCTCTTACCTACGTTGGCCCATATCCACCTTTAAATCTAGATCATTCTTGGAAGGAGTCTCTCTGGATGGGTCTAAGGTTTCCCCTTGCCTCTTTTGGAATGACCAACCATGTTGTTCTTATGTTATGGGTCAAAAATAAGGTTACCAACAACCTATGTTAATGTGATGACCACATTGAGATGAATCCAATGACTATTATATCACACAAGGGTGCAAAAACTTAAACATGAAAATTCACAAAACTTAGAGTTGTCATGGACATACACCATTTTGACCAATGAATTAAACAACTACTATAATGCACAAGGGTGAAAATTCCCAAAAATTATTTCCTTGCTCTATTTGGTGTAGATGAAACAATAAATTCTCCATAGATCAATTTTTTTTTTTTAATTGACTCCTAAGAGAAACTAAACAACAAAGAAAATAAAATTCCTAACCGAATAGAAGCAGACCATCAAGGAAAGTAAGAAAAAACATTGCAATAAAAAATATTGATTTACCAGAAATACTATGTTTTTCTTCCCTCCATAGCACCGAATGTGTCGTAGAAACTCTTCACATCAATAAATCACAATTCAACATAGAGCATGAATAACTTAACAAAAATAACTGGGATAAAAGATTAAAATAAAGTGGATCCACAATATAAGCGAAATGAACAACAAAGTACTAATTATATTGTTGAGTCACTTTGAGGGGGAAACCTCCTTAATTCTTACAATAAGAACATAATTCTTAATATGATGATCCAATAATCACGTACTACCTCTTATATATAGCATAATTATGCTATGGGAAGTCCATAATCCTGATAAGGTTGAATAATACTATTATAAAATCTATAATTTATTAAATGAACAAGTCAAAGGTTATGTGTGCCTTAAGTCAACCACATGTATCTTGATACATCCCATAGGCTAAGGGTCTAGTAAAGCAAATTGAGTCATTGAAAATTGGGACAAGCACACAAATATTTAGGAAATTCCTATCTACCAAATTTTCAAGATGGTTCAAGTTCCTCATCAAGGGAAATGGTATAATAGAGCTCAAGTAATAGAACACTTTCAACATCTACTCTCTAAACTTGCCACAATGGGGATCATTGCTTCTCATGTAGTGTTGCCTCATCTAGGTGGATCCAACACTTTGTCCATTTCATGGTATAAGAATAATACTCCAAATCATGTCTTTGCACTATCCTTGAAATTATCCCAAGCACACGGTCAAACAACAAAGCCAAAACTCATCATATTTGATGCCACACATCTTTGCCAATGGCATATTTGTTCAAAGCATTTGTTTAGTGGCATCATGTGGAATATGAATCAATAGAAGCATAGTGATGCATTTATTGTAACTATGTAATTGTCTCGTCATATTCGTCACTTTTATATTAATGTATGATAACTAGTCATCAAACGGGGGAATTATAGTAGAGTCTTGTGTTTGATACATTCAATCTCTCAAATCATTGTACATAATTTGCATAATACAACCTTGCGCTGCAATTATAACATGGTGTTCTTTGGTTCTTGTGCTCTCTTTTATTCAACATTGACTATTGTTGTTGAATTCTATCAATCATAAATGATTTCCACACACAACACATTAGAATCCATTTTAGTGTGTTGTCCCCTAGATCACCCCTAGGCCCCAATCAACCTTGTATGGTATCTACCCATAGAAGAACCTAACCACCTATCATCTTTACTTAGAAGAACAAAATGCAACTCGTAGTACAAATCATGAAAGAATCACTTGCAAAATATGTGCCCCCACATAGGCAGGATCAAAATGAAGACGAGTCATGAGTTTACTAGTTGCTATAAATTCCAACATATGCAAATCAAGGAGTGTTGAACTACATTATTAATGAAGCATTTATGCCTATATGGTGCATGAGCTTATGCCAAGCTTTAACCAAGTTAGAAAAGACATCCATAAGTTAATAACAATGGCAATGAACAAGAGTGCAAACATGGGTCTTAACCCAAGTAAAAAAGTAAGCATGGATGGTTTTGGAACAAGCATTAGAGGAGGTTATATGGTACCACCATCAGCATGCCAAACAAAAACATTCACACCAGCATTAAAGGAGGACATAGTACCACCATTAAAAGGATATGTCAAAGTAAAGGGCCATGATGTTGATTGATTTTGGCGACATAACTTTATTGATCGAAAGAGGATATCTAACTTTTTTTCCTTATCCAACATCCAATTTACAAGTCTTGATACCAGATAGCAATGCTATTACATGTAGAAGAATGTAAAGTTTTCTGTGAGAGTCAACTAGATGATTCATACATGTACACAATTCCATTAGGAAGAGCCAATGTGGTCTAGGTCTTGGGAGGACAATGTTTGAGGTATCTAGGAAGTCTCTCTAAAAATTCATGAGATGTCTGCAGGGTTTATAGCAGATGGAAATAAGGACAAACTCGCAACCAATAAAGCCGAATCCAACCAAATCATTAAGCTCACACATAATGGAAACATTGCTAAAGAAAGGTCATGTCATAGTTTCCCAAACTATGCTCAATGGAAGTTCAAGAATAAAATTATCTCATTCAACCAAAATTACAAGATATTGTACAAAACAACCTATAAGTATTCCAAAGGACAAAAAGGATTACCAATGGTTAGGGATCATGATCATGATATTGATTTGTTTTCACATAGTTGTTTGCCTAATATCAAACCCTAGTGCTATCCTTAAGGGTAAAAAAGTTATATTGAAAAGATGTTCCCAGACATGTTGGATTCAGGGATTTTATGTCTTCTTAAGAGTTTTTGCTCTTTGCATGTGGTCAAAAAGGACGATTCAATATTAATAAAAAAGGATGAGTGATGGAGAATTTGTCTGAATTTCCAAGAGATTAGGTAGGTCACCATCAAACATAAGTTTCCTATTCATGTTATTGATGAGCTACGAATTGAATGGTGTTGTTTTATTTACCAAGTTAGATCTATGCTTCCAACATCATCTATTATAGTAAGAGATAATGTTCCCAAGATTGCATTTAGAACCCATGAAACTCTTTATGAGTACCTGTTGATGCAATTCAATGTCACTAATGCTCTATCTACATTTTAAAGTCTCGTCAATTCAAAGTATATATATGTTAAAAAGAGTTCTCCATTAATTTAATACAAAAGTATACATCGCTAGTACAAAAAAATGACTGGAATGGAATCATACTCCAAAAGAAAACATCATATTGATCACATGGATTGAGAGAGTGCTAAGCAACTTTGGTTAACAAACAAAAGTTGTATAAAGGCTTAAATACAAATTTTCAAACAAAAAAGATCACACAACAAAATAAATAACCCATTAGGCAACTAAACGCCAAGGTAAAAGAATATTAGGCCACAAGAAAAATTAAATCAAATGGTGGAGGCAAAGGATCATCTAGCTTGTCACCTCAACAACCACCAATGGCAAAATATGTCGTATCAAGTACCAGCTCCCACCCATCATTAGTTTTAATTTGTTTGCATCATCCTCTAGATCTTGTCTAGACAGGGAAATTGCTAAAGTTGAGTGAGGGAACTTTCCATCCAACAATGTTTGTGAATGTGTAACCAAATCCGCCTCCACAAGAGCTGTGATTGGATGAACGACATCATGATTACCATGGACGACTTCACCCCTACTCCTAAAATGGTGCCTACCACGAGCTCCGTAGCCACGAACTTGAGAAGGAGATTAATGGTGGGAAGAATTTATCGCAACCCAACTAACAACACACAACACTCCCACAATGGTCCAATGCAAACTGAAGGTGTTCAATCTCCAAACAGACCTTCTCAATGTGAACATGCATTTGTAGCATTACATTGTATATCACTTGCACTTTATTAGGAATAAAAAAGCAACCATCAAAATATAAATGGTTAAAATTTACATGATTCCTTTCTTTCTAAAATTGAAAAAGAATTCCAAAACAAAAAATATGCCACATTTGGCTGTAATGTGCAAGTAACATAGCCTAATCACCTAAGAGCACTATTTCCCAAGAAAAAAAACTCTTGACAAAATGGTTTGAAAAGTGAGTGATTCCACTTCCATGCCAACTAGGCATGTTTGCAAAACCAAAAGAGATGCTTGAGAGACTCAGGGTGTTGGCACGAGAGGCATGATGGATTGGTAACTTAGGCCTAAGTAAACCAGTCTATTTCCAACAGGGAAGGCTTGGTACAAAATGCACCAAAGAAAATGGGCATGTTTGGGATCTATGATAACTTTCCAAAGCTTGGCAAACCTTCGGCCCCAGGTGTCTATAGATGAGTTAACCTTCCAATAAGCATTCAAATAATCCACTTGAATGTGTTGAGAAGATGGTGGTAACCACATGAATGAAATTTGACAGAGAAAGAAGTGTGAGGAACTTGCAAATCTGAATAGGTATGTTGGAAGGAAAACTAGAATACATGGTTATAAGGAATGCTTAGTTCAATGGAAAGGCAAATGGCTAGATGATCTTATTAGTTAAACTTGGTCAAATTGATCAACCATCTTTTACCTCTCTTTGATTCAAAATTATAACCACACTGCTCATAATCAAATTGTGCAAAACAATATTTTGCAAGAGCATTCCTAGCATAACAACTTGATCCGACATTAGAGATTTTATGCTTTCACAGTCCATGATATGTGTATGGGGATTTTGGAATACCTTGTGATATGGTTTCTTCTCAACTTGTTTCGGATCACAACCCATGATCCATCATCAAGAAGGAAAAAAATTATATTAAGTTTTTTCCTCCCTGATGATGGATCACGGCTTGTGATCCGAAACACATCGATAAATAACCATATCACATAGTTTGGCGCTATGCACTTGATCCTACATGTTCAAGTTCATTTTGAGGTCATCATGGAGCACCATCATGGAGACTATTGTGTTACATTGTTTAATAAGTATCATGTTTGGGATTGTCTTAGAATGACCTTTATGGAAGATCACTTTTTGGTTTTGTACTAATGACACCTTATCAAAGAACTATTACTTGCGAGAACTGGGCTTGAAATTGTCTTTTTTTTATTTCACATAAGTCTTCAAGGAAATTGCAATGATGCCATCAAAATCCCTATAATGTGGGGCAGCATGCAACAAACACCATGTTGAAGTTGACCTTGCAGTCCCACAACAACAATACTTTGCAGGTATCATAACATCTTCACACAACTCAAAATTGAGGCATTCTGTTGTTTCACAAAAAATTTCAAGAGGCATGCAATGGTGCCAATAACTTACATGGTTAAACCAATCTTTCGATCTCATGACAGCAAGAAGTTAAAAAATTAGCCCAACTCTTCAGACATCATATGCTCCCTCCAATCAGAGTTGGAGCATTAAGAGACACTATTGTGAAGTTCTTCTTTGAAGCTAAAAATGTTTAGAAAACACAACAGAGATGCTACAATGAACTTGTGTCATGGTGAACATGGCACATATCACAATTCAAGTGATAGTTACTGCATCCTTCTGAACGCAACCAAGGATAAACAATATTGTAATACCTAAAATAATTTTTGATTGAAAATATACCTAGAAGATTGGTCGCTTCCCCTGCTTATCTTGGACTTCTTGTAACATATTCAGTAGGTTAAATACTAGGAAAGAATAGGATGAAACAGTTGGTTGATTAGCGAGATTGGAGACTAAGGTAGCTAAAGAATTTTGAAGACCAAATAAACTGTGCAGTTCAAGTTTTTGTGATGAACTAGATTTTAAATAGTAGGGAAACTTTGGAGAATTTCTGTTTATTTGTTGTTTCTTATGTATACATTTTTTTAAAAACTACAAAAAAAAATCATTTTTTAATTGTGAATTTGGGCTTCCAATTGTGTCTATGTACTTTGACCCAACCCAGTGGCTGGCTGATGGTTATTCTTGACCCTCAAAAACGTCATCATGAGGGTTTCCACCAGTTATACATCAAATCTTTACCATTTTGGGACTCGAGACTCCCATGAATTGTAGATTAGTGCTATCTCCTTGAATCCATAACCGAATTTATATTTCCTCTAGGTGGAAGTGACTCCGAGGGGGGTGTCTATTTTTGGGTGGCATCCATTATCCTTGGTTGGGAAAGAGCCTTTAATTACAACTATTTTGAGTAGGTGCAGGTTTTTGAGCAAATCTTCTCGTGATGGAGATGGATGCTCTTGAGAGATGGCTGTTTATAAATATGCCTAAGGTGGTGGAGAGGAAGCCATGGCCTTATCTTGGTAGAGCTGATGTAGTAGATAGAGAGAGAAGATCTTGTGATGTGTGCTAAGGGGAATGGAGAATATCGTAGCTGTTCAGAAGCATTGGTGGGTTTTTCCAGCAAAAATAGAAGTGCAGTTCTGGACTTATTGATCTATATACTTCGCGAGTGTTTCTTTGAGTAGCACAAATTAAAAAGAAAAAAACAAAATTTTGCATCTATCTTGACTGACACAAAGAAAAGGACCAATTGATTTCCTTTCTCAATTGATCAAACATGTTTTAGTATTCAACACAACTTTCTGAACATATTGACTCCAATCAACAGTACCATAGCATATGATGCCTACGTTCCATATAATGGTTAGCATATCTTGTTGAATTCAGAAGACCAATATATTCTATGAAAATTGATTGGTTGATTACCAGTTGGAGAAATTTTTCTTTTCTTTTTCTTGTTCCAGGTGATGAATCTTAAGCACCCTACTTATTAGTTAGAATTGCTTCATCTATATCCATTTTTTGAAGCGAGTCTCTCTTAAAAACCCACTCTCATTTCTAAAGCAAATATATAACTTTAACCATGGTTTCTTCCTCTAAAAAATATTATATGCATAGAAATTGAATTTGACGAGGCAGCTGGTATTTAAATATCTTACTTCCCTGTTTATCTTTACATGTTTTTACAAAGGACACCACAAATCTTGCCACACTAATTCTTGTTACACAAATCTTGCAAGATGATTTTCTGTTACAAATTTTGCAAGTTATTGTTACACTTGTCTAAGTGAACCTTAAAACCTATATAGGTAAAACACAATTAATATATTCTGTGGATAATTCAAATGATCTGAGAGCTTCTATGGATCCATTTCCTAGATAATTGATTGAACCTGTATATATTCCTCGCAAACACTAACAACTTTCAGGCTGACATCCATTGATTTTTTTTTTTTTTTCCATCTCATCTTCTTGCTGCAAAATGATAATGATTTTCTACTCTCTAAATATATGAACATAAAACTCGCTCAAAAGAGGGTGTACTGTTAAATAAACATTGACAAAACCTTGTGATAAAAACCTAAATCCTTAATACTTTTTGGAAATTGCTTCTTCAGCTTCATCAAGTTCATCGTCACCCATAACTATAGTATCCTCAGAATCCACATCACTCTTTGATGTATCAGACAGCCTGGTGTTTTTCAATATGGCCTTGCTCCTATCCTCATCTGTCAGACAGCCTGCTGTTTGAAACTTTCTACTTTGTTGGATCATTCTTCGCATGCTTTCCAACTCAGTCTCATAGATATTTTTATAAGTATTGGCCCTCTTACACAGCTCTTTTCTTGATACTGTTTCTGAACCTTTTGTGGGATCCTCAAGTGCTGCAAGTTCTTTAACTACTCGAGGGATGAATTCCCAATTATCAAGCACAGTATGAACAGGCTGCAATATATCACGGGCACGAGTGGTGAACAACAAAAGAATAAAAATGCAAACGTTAAATTTGACACAGAAAAGCCCATTCTCAACTCCCCAGAAAGATCTACTGAGATTGATATCTGTATAGACCAGTCCAGTAGAAAAAAAAGCTCACCTTATTCCCCTCCAAACATTTTGCTGTGTCCTCCAAGCAAGCCTTGATACCATCGATTGCCGTTTCCTTCAGTTCACTCAGCTTAGGCTGAAATCATTGCAAAAGCAAAAAACTATTCAGCAAATGGTATTTCATTTTCACCCTTGTCTCTATATACTTAGCACATGTGCACATAAAGAAATGGAAAAGAACAAGGAATGAAACACTGAAAATTACAAACATTTGAATTAGCTTCTGAATCTGTACATAGAAAGGTCAATGCAACCATCCATTGAAATCAGGAAGACTTTACAATGGACTCCATCTCAACTGTGGTTGTGACTCTCTTCCTCGTAACAAAATATTATTTTCATGTAAAATTTTAAGAGTTCTAAAGCTCATCAGAAATTATGCATTTATCAGGTCATTTTGATAATTATACAACCATGCATCACAAAATCGAACATTAAGCACAAGACAACTTGTGGAAATTAATGCAAAATCACGTCATGAAGACGGACATGAAATACAATACCGAAGGCCAAGAGTCAGTAAAACAATGGCACATACCATCCATATCAACAGAAAAAAACGACATGCCATTTATATCAAACAAAAAAAAAAAAAAAAAAGCCTAAAAAACATGGTCGGACAACTGCACCTTGCTTCAGTATTCAATACTTCTTTGAACTTCTTGCAAAGATGACAATGACAAGATGTAGATTTACTGCTTAAACATAGTTATATTTGAGGACTCAGGAAACCCAACTTTTCTTGGGATTAGGAAGCACAAGAAAAAACTCCTCAAACAAATAATATATATACAAGGCAACAAATTCATTTCAATTACCAGAGCACAGAAACTTGGACATGTCCTTTAAAAAACAAGGAAACAATTCACAGATCTACAAAGCCCTCCAAAAGGGAAAATAAGCATAGGAAACCAAAAAATACTGCTTCTCAAGATAGAATCGCATGCAAGACATATCCACTTATATTGTTTTAAGTACAACAAATCTGTCTCAATACATTACTCAATATTAGCGCAATCAAAAATGGAAAATGATTGCTCACATAGTCCACTTATCTTTAGGTACTAAAGTAAAAATTTATCAGCTACAACTAAGTTGAATCATGCCAATATATATCATGATTACTAACAGATCAGCTGAAGAATTGCACAAGAAATCTCTCTGTTACTAACAATATAGAGGTACAAGTTTTCTCTAACAACCTCTATCGTATCCAATCTACGTTGCAGAGGTACGCCCCTCCCCCCCTCGCCCCCCCTCGGTGCCTCCGGTTCGGAGACGCCTCCAGCACGGGGACGTCCCGGGCACTCCCAAAGGCGTCTGTGGCCGTGCCGGAGTGCCGGACGCCTCCAGGAGTACCCGGGACGTCTCCGGCCGTGCCCGAGGGATTCCGGCAGGAAAATGGCAAAAAACTTTATAAAAAAAAAACTCTCGAAAATCATTAAAAAAAAACCCTAAAACGAAGCAACCCTAAACACCACTGATGGCTTGTAAAAGCAGCTCTTCCCTCTTAAAAAATTTAAGTATGGCGAAACAATGGAAGTCAACAAAAAAATTTAAAAAATGTTTGAGAGGGGTTTCAGACCGCTAGGAGCTATAATGCAAACTCTAGGTTTTGGAGGATCCTATCATATTTCAGAGTTAGTCAGATTCCAAGGTTTCGGGGTTTCAGACTTAGCCATATTTCTGGGTTTCAAGATTTCAAGGAGACATCATAGGAGATATGAAGGCTGCATGAAGGGATGTATGCGTGATAGAATAGTATGAGAATATCTCTCGCAAAGTGCCACAAGCCGATCCCACCCCATTCCCTGTGCACCCCTTAAGGCATGCACTATATGAGATTCAATGCACTGATGAGCCCTTGTGAGAGAAAGTGTCAGTAAATGATAAAGTTGAAAAATAATGGGAGTGGCATTCATGATTTTGTGGGCAATTGAGATGATTTATTCTAGATTTGAATGTACATCTTGTCTTTGAAGTAATGAATGAATGAATATTATATATTTTTAAGTGTTTTATCATTTATAGACAAATATTTTCATACTATGTAATTTCAAGTGTTTTACTAAAATAATGAGTAATATATATATATATATATATATATATATATATATATATATATATACACATGTATGTATATATACACATGTATGTATATATACACATGTATGTATATATACACATGTATGTATATATACACATGTATGTATATATACACATGTATGTATATATATACATGTATGTATATATATATATATATATATATACAGACGTACCCACGATGTATCCAAATCAAGGTTTTTGAAAAATGGCGTACCTGCGTACCCGAGACGTCCCCGTATCCGTACCCGTACCCAAACAACATAGTATCCAATAGATGTTTCCTAAACAAGTATGTTTAATGAGGTCTCCTCAGTGGCAATCTGAAGATCTCAATTTTGCTGAGATTGCAAGGAATTGAAAGTCATGAGAGACACATGAAGTACGCAATGGAGATTCACAATACTCTCTTATTTCTTCTAATATAACAAGAGTTACTATATGCATTTGCTAACCATAAATGAGACAGACTAAATTAAGCAGTGCTTAATTATGGATTTATATCCATGGTCCATAATATTTATATGTTCGATAATTATTCTACAGAACTCCAATGGATTCATCCCCAACTAACTTCCTAATTTATTTACTAGCATTAATAACTATACTAACAAATATAAAAGAGGTGTATGTGCCCCATACTAATAAACTACCTCTAACAATGAAATAAATTAACTTTGGATCAACAGACCCAGCAATATTTACATGTTCAATACTTAACCATTAAACCTAAAGTCCTTTGGACCATATAAAAAAAGATTGATCAATCTTCATCATTTCCTCCCAATGTAAAAGCATTGGTGCATTGCTCGCCAACGCTTCCACAGATGAGGAAACTTTGCACATTTGCCAATCAAAGGGGTCTTCCAAATTTTTATTAAAATCGGGAGTTAAATACTAGACTAGATAAGAAGGCCAAAGTTCAAGCCCACAAACTGCAAAAGTTCATACAAAGAACACAACAAACTAGCAAACAAGCTAATGGACAAGTCCAATATCCTCCAAAGCTCTCCTATGAATTGTGTGTAGCTGATCTTGACAGTGAATATACTTACTGTCTGTCACAAATAGAATAGAGACTTAAATGAATAGATCTTAAGAATCTCTATTATATTTTTATACTTACTAGGAGTAGTTGAGTTGTGATGACTAGGTGCACTCGGACTCCATCATTTTTACATTTCTAGCAATTTCTTGAGAGACTAAATTTCATTTCACTGTTAGATTTTTGTTCTGGAAATATGTTTGCCAATCCTCCCGAAAATTCAGTTTCTTGAGGTAAAATTCCTCTGAAAATTTAGCTTCCCCAGACCATAAATAAAATGATTACAATGTTAAAATGAGTCATTTACCAATTCCATGGGAAAAACAAGCCCCGTCATCAAGACAAACATGAAAAATGCCTCAAAGGCATTAATATTACCTTGAAGCATCTGAATTTCTTCAATATATGAAGATTTTGGTGGCTGCATTTTGAAAAATGCTCCACCCCACCAAAATAAAGACTACAGCTCCTGCCTGAGGACATGAGAGAGACTTCCAAACCAGGGGTGTACCGTGTAAGTACCAAATGGATAAATTTTAGTCATTTTCCAACTCGATTTCAAGTTACAAACTCATACAACAAGGTTCTTCATCAGACCACACATCCACACATTTGCACTCCACTTGGCATCAATTTTCATTTCCAGAGTATCGTCTTCTCTATCTTTCGAAAGTATAATGTTGACTCTATTTGTTTGGACCAGAAAGCTTCAAGGACAGAAAAATTGTAAAGCATCTGCACGGAAGGAAAAATAATGGTCTTCTTCGTAGGTGTACAACAGCTGTGTGAAGAGAAAACGGAACAACAGGACCATATTTGATCATTGTTCATCTAGCCAAAGTATTTTCACAAACTAGTCGGTAGCTAGTTGACCTCTGTTCAAGTGACTTGATTCAACTTCTTTTCCCTGGATTATTCCCATGATTATGGATAGACATTATTGCAGTCCTCATTTGGCTTGTGAAGCCAACAGTACCCTACTTCTCTATGGGGATATGGATACACTATGTGGTTATTGCTTACTTTATATGCAGGTATTGATATATGATGTGATCCAATGGATTGATTATGCTGTGCTCTATGTTTGGATGTCATTCTGATACTAGATATGATGTGATGATTCTTGTTCATGGATTTATCGGTCATGTGGAAACCAATAACATTATCTAATGTGATTTTCTATGATTGAGTAAAAGAGTTATGACCATTCGTTATTGATGCTTATAGCAATGATATATGTTCATTGAGGTGATGTTTGTGGCATGTTGGTCGCCTTTGTGAGATGGGTGGACTTTGATTTGGTACTATGTGGACATTGTGAGAGGAGTATCATGTATGCTTCTTTTTTCATAAGCATGTGTTTTGAACCTATTGATGGGTGCAATGGGTGTGCAAGATACAAGTGCGGCCGTAAAAAACAAAATGGAAATGAGAGGTGCCGATAAAATATTTTGCCATCACATACTAAGGTCCACCTGAATTTCTATAATTTGACCATGGAAAATATTTGACCCCTAGGTTGTACTTTTTCACAAATATGTTGGGATGTCTCAACCTTGGTATTGCTTCTTGGACCTTGTCTTAAGTTATCATGTGAGGGTTAGTGCATGTAACAAGAATAATAGACCCCATGTCAAAGGATGAGGACTCCTTTTCCATTTATAGTAAACTAGGATTTCGATAGAGGCTATTTTTAGTTAAATGTGTAGTGCAAGTTTCAAATCCTAGCATGTGATTTTGAGGTGGAAGCCCCTAGGGTATGTTTAGAGGTCTAAGGAAGCTCTAGTCATGTCTAGAACCTTTTAGAAGATGCTTAGAAATGGATAAGGATGAAGAAGATGAACGAAAGCCCGTGCAAAGGGACACATGCCACCTTTCCATTGCGCATTGGCTTTAGGCCTTCCTATTTAAGGATAGAATTTTCCTTAAGAGGGGATTTTGGCCATTTTTGGGAGAAGCAAGGCTTAGGAGGTAGAGGAGAAAGAGATAGCAAGTGGAGGAGTTGGAGATATAGCTCATGGCCATGCCTTTTGTTTGATTTTTGCATGTTGTACATGGTTTTGGGTGAAGGTTTCTCAAGTTCCTTCTTGTTGTTTTGTCTTGGGGTCTATGCCATTTTTTGGCAAGTGTTTATGGGTTTTTTGTGGCTTGTGAGCCTTAATTTGGTGGTTTCCTTATTGTTTATTTTTGTTTTTGGCATTGAATTTCTCAGTAATGTTAGGCTGCCAAAATAGAGGCAAAATTTAGGGTTGTTGGGTAAGGGTGCCATAGAGATTGGGGACTATTGAGCCACCTCCTTCACCAACCCAAGGAATCGTAAGGACTCATAGCCACTCTCCAAGCTTGGTGGGGTTTGGGCCCATTTTAAGGCTGCCTCCACCAAAGGTTTGAGGCTTGGTATCAAAATGCCCCTGCCTCCCCCAAGGGTTTGAGCTAGTGAGGAGTTTGGGGCTTGGGTATCAAGCTGCCTCCTCTAATATTGTGGATATTATGCTAATTTGGTGAAAGTATATCGCTGAGCTTTCTTGTGAGGGCATCCTTTCACATGCAATCAACCCTAGGGGTTACCATGGTGAATTTGTGGATTGTGCGTTGATATATTTGTGTTGTTTTGGCCAAATGAGACCATATTAGATTTAGTGAGTTGTTGTCCTAAATCAGACCCTAGCTAAGTTTAGCAACACAAGTTTGTCTCTTGCCCTATCGTCTACCTAAGTTTGTAAGATGATCTAATGTGAGAGGATCCTCCTACAACAACTAATAAAAATGCACAAATAACAAGAACTAACAGCACAGATTAAATTTGAAAGAACATTTGAAAAGATTGAATTGATCGCAAACCACTTTGAGGGGACAACCTCCTTTGAGCAAGCTCAATACAATAATTTCGTAGATGACCTCAATAGCCTCAACACTTATATATGAATTCTAATCCAAGAAACTACTACTTCCCATGAATGTGGAATAAAACAAAATGCTCACAGGACGACTTACAAAGCATATGTGTCGAAAGGTACTACTAAACGAACAAAGTAAAGAGAAGAGATATCACGGGTTCATAACATCCCCTCCCTCTTAGAAAAAGCTTTGTCCTCAAAGCTTTAGATGTGGGAATTGGTGTTGAATCTGAAATAGTGATTCCCACGTTGCATCCTCTGGTTGCATTCCATGCCATTGAATTAAAACCTCGGTGATGGAGAAGGAGCAAAGTTGGCATGTGTGCTTGTCCAGGATTGCCTCCGGCTCAAGAAGAATGGATCTTTCATTATCAAGTTCAAGTAAAATAGTCTGCACTCTGACGTTTGTGCCAAGAACTTTCTTTAGACAAGAGACATGAAATACTGGGTGAACTCGGGAAGAAGGTGAGAGCTCCAACTTATAAGCAACCAACCCAATCCTCTTAAGAACCTTATAGGGCCCATAGAACTTGGGAGCTAGCTTATGACGTCCTTTGAGTTTTAGGGAGGATTGCTTGTAGGGCTGCAGACGAAGAAAAACCATATCACCTACTTGAAAAGTGCGCTCAAAACGGTGTTGATTAGCCTGTTGTTTCAATCGATTTTGTGCCATATGAAGATTTTCCCACAGGGTACTGAGTATCTGATCTCGAGTTCGGAGAATCGTGTCAACTGCTTGGACTGATGAACTATTAGGGTTATACGGAAGGAGCACTAAAGGTGCTTGACCATAGACTGCTTCATATGGAGTCATTTTCATTGAAGTGTGGTACGAGGTATTGTACCACCATTCGGCAAGAGGGAACCAGTTTACCCACTAATGTTGTTATGAGGTGAAGCAACAGAGGAAAGTTTCCAAGCATTTGTTGACAATTTCAGTCTGGCCATCTGTTTGTGGATGGTACGTAGAACTCATCTTCAGTTGAGTTCCAATACGTCGAAATAGTTCTGTCCAAAAATGGCTTGTGAAGGTTGCATCACAATCTGAGACAATGGATGAAGGAATGCCATGAAGATGAAAAATTTGGTCCAAGAAAATTTGTGCAATTGTGGAGGTGGTATAAAGATGGTTGATGGCACAAAAATGACTATATTTGGAGAGGCGATCAACCACAACCAAGATCACCGTTTTCCCCCCAGATTTAGGGAGCCCTTCAATGAAATCCATAGAAATATCTGCCCAAATCCTGGTAGAGATGGGCAAGGGTTCGAACAACCCAAGTATGAGTGTTGTTTCACCCTTATGGCATTGGCAGGTATCATATTCAGCCACCATCTATTGAATTTTTTTTTTTCATTCCATTCCAAAAGAAGTTACGTCGTGCCCGCTCATAAGTTTTGAGAAACTCTGAGTGCCCTACAGATGGAGAAGCATGGAGTTCATAGAATACAACCTACTGGAGATCTATGCTCTGAGGTAGCACCAAACGACACTTGTATCGTAGAGAAGCACCATCCCAAGAATAATGTGGTACAACCGAGGGGTTAGTGGCCAACTGTTGAATGATGTGAAATAATGAGAAGTCGTTGGCATACCCCTATTGTACAGTGTCCAACCAATTCGGAATAGGCATGGAAATAGCTGAAAGGGAAGCTTGATTCACAAATGTGCGAGACAGAGCATCAGCCACAATATTCTCTTTACCTTTCTTGTAAGTTATCTCAGTCATAACCCATGAGTTTGCTAACCCATTTCTATTGTGATGGGGCAGAGACCCGTTGTTCTAGAAAATATTTCAGACTCTAGTGATCAGTTTTGATGCAAAAATGATTACCCAATAGGTATGGCTGCCACTTTTGTACTGCATGTAAAATGGCCATCATTTCCTTCTCATAAGTAGAGAGCATTTAATTCTTGCCGGAAAGGGCTTTATTGGTGAATGCAATGGAGTGTCTTTCTTGGAGGAGATCAACACCCAATCCATTGCCACAAGCATCACTCTCAATAGTGAAGGTCTTGGTAATATCTGGCATAGCTAGAATAGGTGTGGTACACATAGGTTGTTTCAATGCTTCAAATGCACACTCAACAGCTTGTGTCCAAGTAAAAGCAACCTTTTTCAACATAGCTATCAGTGGAGCTCCAATCTTCCCGTAATCCTTGACAAACTTGCGATAGTATCCAGTGAGCCCCAAAAAACCACAGAGGCTCTTGAGTGTCTAAGGATGCGGCCAATTTGTCATAGCAATTATTTTTTCAGGATCCACCCGAACCCCTTGGGATGAAACAATATGCCCAAAATACTCCACTTCGTCCTAGCCAAAAGTACATTGGGACTGTTTTGCACAAAGATGATGGTCAGAGAGAAGTTGCAATGTGAGCTCCAAATGTTGGAGATGCTCAGACCTTGTTTTACTATAGATGAGGCTATCATCGAAGAAGACCAAAATGAATTTTCACAGGTAGGGCTGGAATATTTTATTCATCAATGCCTGGAATGTTGAAGGAGCATTAGTGAGGCCAAAGGGCATGACCAAGAACTCATAGTGGCCATCATGCATGCGAAATGTTGTCTTAGGGATATCATCCTCATGAAGCCGGATCTGATGATATCCAAGAACAAACATCCAACTTGGAGAAAAAATGAGCACCATGAAGCTCATCAATAACAGGGATCGGGAACTTATTCATGATTGTGAGGTGATTAAGTGCACAAAAATCAATGCAGAGGTGCCATGACCCATTTTATTTCCGGACAAGGAGAACTGAGAAAGAATATGGGCTGGTACTGGGACCAATAATGCCTTGTTACAATAAGTCTTGAATGAGCATCTCGATCTTGATCTTTTGCTGAAATGGGTAGCGATAAGACCTGATGTTAGGAGGAACGCTTCCTGGAAGGAGCTGAATACGGTGGTCATCTGACCGCGAAGGTGGCAATCCCACTGGTTCGGTAAAGACACGTGCATACCTCTGCAAAATGGTTTGGAGGTCAGGAGTAGTGGAGACTGTTGAGGGTTGCATTTGAATGGAATGGAGCTAGGCAATGACACCATATGAATTCTTCTTTAAAAGCTTTTCCATGCAATGTGAACTTATGATGCTAAGAGATCCAGGTTGTAAGCCTTCCAATGTGTGTTTTTGCCCATTATTTGAAAATTGCATCCAAAGTTCAGCAAAATCCCATAAGATAGGTCCAAGTGTGCATAACCACTGGGTTCCCAAAACATCACATCCACCTAAGGGTAAAGCAAACATGTTGGAGCGCAAGGTATAATCTCCAATAGAAATACGCACATTGTGACACTTCCCTTTGCAAGGCAATGTACCCTCATTGGCAATCATGACTTCAAAGTTGGAACAAGGATGGATAAAACAATCACCGTGTTTGGCGATCTGAGGGTCAATGAAGTTATGAGTGCTACCCAAATCAATGAGTATTGCGAGAGGGAGATTTTTGAAATAACCCCTGACTCGCATGGTTTGTGGGGGTATGGCTCTGCTAAGGCATGGAGAGAGATCTCTGGTTGGTCTTCTTGAAAAGCAGGTTCCACAATCGGCTGAGCTTCTTCCAGATCATCTGTTGTATCCTAAACATCTTCCCAATCTTCAGTTTCAGGTGGAGAGTTCACATCCAATAGTAGAGCTTTTGCTCGACACATCGATGTCCTCGAGTGAATTTATCATCACAGTTATAACTATTGTCAACTTGAAATTGCACTTTGAAACGAAGACATGCTGAAATGGCTAATCTTCTCTCCAGTTGAAACAATGGGATCTTCTCACGATGGTGGGTGCCTCAATGGTGAGAAGAACCTCCAAAGAAAGTCGGTTCCTGTAAGATGTATCAATGCGGATCTCTACTCTGTGCTGCGAACTACCATGGAAAAGGGAGAAATAAACTTGAAGGGGAAATCCTACCTATTGATGGTGATACACCTGAATGTTGATCCACTCTACTTGGAACCTTGAACACTAAATCAAATAAGGGAAAAGGAAGACCTTTGATTTCAATTGATCACTATGCATAAGTATTTCATGAGAAGGTTCGATCCAATGACAAAAAACGTAAAGAAAAATGATGGAGAGAGGTCTGATACAAGACACTTTGCAGCTATCTAACATCCACTTACAGCTTTAGCAAAAGACATAAAACACTGAACATGACTTGCATAACATGATGAGCTAGCAACTAGGTATAAATCAGAATTTGGGAAGGGAGAGAAATCTAACACATGCAAATTGCTAAATGAATGTACACTATGCCAGCACTTGAAATCTGAAAGTACAATCCTTCTATTGATTAAAGAGGTTACACAACTCACCAATGGCAGAGTCTGGTCTTACCAGGAGAGGGATGGATTTTACAAGGCTGAAAAGCCATTAATATAAAAAATTACAAAAAGCCAAGAGATTGACGTTGGAAATATGAGAGGAAGTTAACTCTTCATTAACCCAAGTCCAAATTGCGTTGCATAAGTCTTCCAAATTTGTCTTTCCTTGGCTTATACCTGGTTGTCTTGCATGAAGAATCTTTTGTGTTGAAAAAGAAGAAGAAAACAAGCTTTGGATGCATGAAATCTACGAATAGATGTCTTGACTTGAAAACCAGTCAACTCCAAAACAAGAGTAGTCAAATCCACTCGAACTGCTGGAATGTTTGAAAGTCTCCCCTTTGCATGAAATAAATGCAAATGTCAAATTAAGAATTACATTTGAAACACCGGAACGTTTCAAGCTTTGAAACAAATGAGAGTACGTGCATGGAATTTCTGGCTATTTGAAACATTCAACGCTCTGCCCGTTCATCATACAAGACAACTCTATTTTCAGAACTGAAGCATGCTTACTTTCTTAAACGCATTCACTTCGTTGGAGTCACTCACATTAGTCTGTGCATGATCTTTGTTTATCCTGCATTTGTCTTTATTTTGCATTTGTTTTATTCACTATTCATGCTTATGTCCATGTTTAGTTCTGCTTTAATCTTTGCTCGTGCCTCTATTTTTGCGTGTCTTACTTCTTGTTCAGTTCTAGCTCAATCATATTTGTGTTTTCTCTGGCTTTTTCCATGTTCTGCTTTAATTCGGGATTCGGGCTTTATTTTAGTTTTCGTCCGTTAGACAAATTGTCCAAAGGACTCTTTGTCTCTTCTCCTTCCCGGGCTTGGCTTTTTCTTTTCTCTTTTTTGGCCTTAGCTTATGCCCTTGTCTTTGCTATCAGGGTTTTTGTCCCTCCCGAATTCCTTCGGACTTTTTGTCCAAAGGAATTCGTTTCTTTGCCAATTTTTCCAAATTTATTCTTTAGGCTCTTATGTCCTACCCTTTGGTTTTCTTCGGACTTTTGTTGACTTCATATTCCCGCGGATTTCCTGTTTGACAATTATTCCGAAGGATTTCCTTAAATTTTCTCATTTCCTTCTTTGCCTTTGTTTTTTATTTCTATCGGGCTTTTGTCCTCCCAAATTCCTTCGGATTTTTTGTCCGAAGGAAATTCTTTTCTGTTTGTGCCTTTGCTTTTATGAAGGTGCCCTCCGCAAGGGCTTCTGCTTCCCAAAAATGCCCTTCGGGCTTTTTGATTTGGTCCTGTCTTTGGCTTTGGTGCCCTCCACAAGGGGATGTTCTTCCAGAAGTGCCCTTCAGAGGAATTGTAAAGGTCCACTTCGCTGCAAAGTGTCCTCCGCAAGGGCTATTCGTCCTCAAAAGTGCCTTTCGAAACTTTTGAAAGGGTCCTGCCACCAACCAAGTGCCCTCCGCAAGGGTATGTCTGCATTCAAAAGTGCCCTTCAAAAGAATAGTAGGGCACTTGGGCTTTTTGAAGGGCACTTGGGCTTTTTGAAAATGTCCTTCGGATGAATTTTTTTGACTTGAAAACCATAAAGTGAACCAACCCGAATGGTACATACCCTTCGAGACTTTTGAATTGGACCTTCCTGAAGGGCAGGTGCCCTTCGGATCTTCTCAACTGTGCTTTTCCCTTTTTCTTTCGGATATAAAATCCAAAGAAAATAAGCTTTGAACGACTGCCACTTAGTCATTTTTTCAGACTTTTACACAATCCTTTGAGAGCTCTCTCTCGGACAAAATGTCCAAAGAAATAGTCCACTTCTTATAGCCCGGAAAAATCCTTAGGAAGACAAAATAAATAAACTTACAGCGTGTATGTCTTGGCTGTATTTGTACATTTGGCTGTAATCAAGCAAGCTCTTTGAAAACCTCTGAATGACTAAAATTCACCTAGCTGTAGATGGCCAATTGGGTGGTTGTAAATGCTCATTTAAGGACCCCAAAACTGATTCACAAGACAAACTTGGCACCATAGCAAAGTTCTGAATGGTAGGGGTGACAATTTGCCTTGTGGGGAGTACAATTGTCAACATTTTTGGCGACTCTATTGGGAAGCATACCTGCTATTCTAGAGAACTCAAACCATATAGATGTTATTCGAACTCCCAAATGGTGACTCTGATTTCTAACTGAAAATCTCCTTCTGACCTTGGCTGAAGTAACCTTTCTCCCTCAAAAAGGAAGGGAATAAACACGAAAACATGAAAACTAAGAAGCAAATGTTGAAACAAGCACTTATTGAACACAACTGAAGCAAACTACTATGCTTGAACAGCACTTTGGAGGAAAGCAAAAACAAACAATGTACATAGAGCTTTGCTCTTCAATAGCAATGTTTCAGATGTATCCCATTGATTGGGATTGGAAGCTCTTGGCCATCCATCTTGGCAAGTTGGAAGGCATTGTGGGATTTGCAACTGGAGATCGTGTATAGGTCACTCCAAAGGGAATCAAATTTCGTGTGGCTTCCTGGTTTGGCTCGATCCTCATCCCACTTGAGGACCAAATCTCCTTCATTGAAGCTTCATGAAGAAGCTCCTTTGTCAAACATTCTTTTCACCTGTGCCTAATGACTTTTCATGGCTAGCATGGATTGATTTCTTGTCTCTTCCAACTCCATAAGCTCTGCATACCTGATTTTCATAGGCTCATTCTCCAACAACTCAAATTGATGCATTAGTTTTAACGCTGGAAACTCGAGAAATAGGTAACATTGCTTCTTTACCATATACTAGCTTGTATGGAGAGTTGGTTATTAGCCTTTTGTAGGTGATCCTATCAGCCCATAGAGTTGACATCAACTTGAGATACCATGACCTCTGATTGTCTTCAATAGTCCTTCGTATGATCCTTAAAAGGTTTTTGTTTGTAGATTCAGCAAGGCCATTTCCTTGTGGATAATAGTTTGATGAAGTGCTGAGATAAACTCCGTGTTGGACAGCCCATTGGTTGATCCTAGATCCCACAAAAACCATTGCATTGTCAGAAATAATGGTTGAAGGAACTCCAAACCTAGTAGCAAACCTTCATAAAAGTCAAGAACATTAGTTTCATTTGCTTCTTTCAATGCAATTGCTTCCGTCCAATGTGTGAAGTAATCCATAGCTGTTAGAATCCACTTATGCCCTGAAATCGGAGGAGAATTAATGAGATCAATAAAGTCCAATCCCCATTGAACAAAACGTTGATTCACTGCAATTGGTTGAAGGGGCAGGGCTGCAAGTTTAACTTTTCCTACAAACATAGCACATTGTTTGCACTTCCTAACCCATGTATGGCAATCGCCAAATATAGTAAGCCAATAGTACCCACCTATCATGATTTTAAGTGTTGTAATTCTTGCGGAAAAGTGTCCACCATGTTTATCATGAAATTCTTTGAGTAATCTTTGAATTTGGCTTGGTTTCACACAACTTAGTAACATTTCATTAATATCCTTTTTGAACAAAACACCATCAACGAGCAAGAATGGAATTGATTGCAATCTAAAATACCTTCTTTTTAAAGCACTTAGGTGAGAAGGGTAAAAACCATCTTGCAGATAGCTTATCAAATCACGAAACCAGCTGGAAGGTGAGATGTGAACAGCAGCAATCTCTTCAACATTTGACATTAAAACAACTTCGTTAGTTTCTTGCAAGTCTTGAACTAGATGCTCACAAAGTTTTTTGTCTTTAACCAACTTTGTAACTTTAATTTCCACGTCATATTCCATCACCTTGGTTATCCAACCAACTCTCTTCTCATTTCTGTCTTTCTTCAGAAGAAACTCTTTAATGCTTGGATGAGCAACCATTAGATGTATTTTATTATTAAACAAGTGCTTAAATTTCTTCAGAGATCTTATAATTGAAAGTACATGCTTTTCAACAAAAGAATCCCTTGTTTCATACTCCTCCAAGCCTTGGTTGTAGAAAGCTATTCGCTGCTCCAAATCTTCATGATTATGCTGCATAAGAATCTCTGAAATGATGTCCATATTAGCATATGTATACAGAATGAAATCTTTCATAAAATCCGGATTTAAAAGCGTAGGAGCATTTGATATGGCTTTCTTAACATCTTCAAACCCTTTTACTCCCCTCCTTTGACCAGTTGAAGTTCTAATTTTGTTTAGCATGGTTGTAAGTGGTTTAGCTACAGTAGCGAAATTTGAAATGTATCTCCTTATAAAGTTGATTTTTTCAAAGAAACTTTGCAAAGCCTTTTTGCTCTTAGGCAAGGAGAGTGCAAGAATGGATTGAATCTTTTTAGAATCTATGTTTAAACCATGCTTTGAAACATGTCCAAGAAGCTTACCTTCATGAACTGAAAATACACACTTTTTGAGATTTAGAGATCTCAAATTACCTACACCTTTCGAAAACTTGCTTGAGATGAACCATTTTATCTTCTGCATCTTTTGAAAACATTGTTATATCATCCAAATAAACAAGCATAAACCTATTAAGAAGGCCTTGAAAGGCCATATCCATGGCTCTTTGAAAGGTTGCTCCAGCATTAGACAAACCGAATGGCATCTTTCTGTATACAAATGTCCCCCACTTAGTTGTGAAGGCTGTCTTGAAATGGTGTTCTTTGACCAAAATCTGATTGTAACCACTATATCCATCCAACAAGGAAAACCTCTATGAACCTGCAACAAGCTGTAAAATGTGTTCCATTGATGGCAATGGATAGTGGCCTTTAAACAAAGCCCTGTTTAAATCACGAAAATCAACACACAAATGAATCTCACCATTCTTTTTCTGTACTGGAACGAGATTCGCCACCCAAGTTGAATGCTTGATTGGAAATATAATCGTTGATTCTATGAGCTTGTGAAGCTCACCTTTTATCAAAGGTTCAAGCTTTGGATTGATTGGCCTTTGTCTTTGTCTCACTAGTTTAGTTTCCTCTTCTAACTCAATGATGTGTTGAGCCAAACTTGAATCAAAACCTTTGAGATCACTATATTGTCATGCGAATATATCAGCAAAACTCGTGCATAAATCAATGAAAGTTTTCTTTTGTGGAGTGCATACCTTGCCCAATTTCAAAATTTTACCCACTGCAATCTCTACATTGGCATAGTGCTCTTCTTTTGTTGACAAGGATGATTTCTCTTTTCTTAGCTCATTGTCTTCACTAAAAATATTTTCAAAAGTGACCAATCCCTTGGGTAGCCTATTTGTTTTTAGTTGTACAATTTGATCACCATACTGTTGTAAGTGTTTCGACTGATTTCTTGAAGAAAACTCAGCCTCTTCCTGCAAAAATCTCACAATTTGATTGTCATTTTCAAACACCTGTCAATTCTCTTGATTATTCGGAACAGAAAGCCTTACAACTACCTTTATATGTGACTAAAAATTGTCACTTTTTACATCCGCTGGAATGTCAAATTGTGCCCCAACAACAGCCAACCTATCAGCGTGTTTATTCATATCTCTTGGTATTACCTGAATATTAAAACCCTGAAAATCTTCAAATAAATCCCAAACTCTGTGTCTGTAAAATTTAAACAACAGATTCTTGCATACATTCAAACCTCTTACTTGGTGGACTACAAGTTCTCTATCTCCAAACACTTGCAAACAATTTACTTTCATCTTCCTAGCCCACTGCAAACCGTGAACTAGTGCTTCATATTCAGCAACATTGTTTGAACAGCAAAACTGAAATTTAATAGAGGAGAAATACCCTTGTTTTGTAGGAGAAATTAACATAACTCCAGCTCCGATTCCATGCTTATTTCTAGATCCATCAAAGTACAATTGCCACAAGTCTTTATTAAATTCGTCTTCTTTGACCATGGTTGGAATTGGTGCATCGTTCTCATGAAGACAATACACACCAAGACCTTTCTCTTTAATCAACTTGTAGGAATCATGCTCATGCAAGGTAGAAGCCCACTCATCAAGAAACAAATCTGGAACTCCATCCAAAGGCGAGTCTTTTTCCACATTACTAGTTTGTAATATTTCATTTGAGATGATACAATTTGCATTGACCACACTTGGCATATAAGGCTCCATATAAAAACATGCAATAGGCTCTGAATGAATTGTTACCTTTGTACCATACCTGGTTCTGAACAGCAAATAAGTCCAATCAACTAATAAATATCTCCCAATCTTTGAGGTGAAGTCCCTTGAAAGGCACATAGTGAAATAAGGAGGCAAGTCCACCACTACAACATCGTGCTGAATAGTAACGTTAGGACAAGCATGTAATGTCAATTTCAAATTTTTGATAATGCCTACCGTTTTTGCTGGTGAACCATCCAACTACAATACCCCGTTAGTATTTGGCTCATAAACAACGCCGAGCCTGTCTACAATCTGTTTGGGCATTACTGTACTGCTAGCTCCGCTATCCACCATACAATTATGAACCAAAGTACCACCTATCAAAGAAAGATAAAAAGGGAGAGTTTTTTTATTTTACCTCAATTTTGTCCACATTTGACATCTTATCTCTTTGTTGGACTTGTTGCTTAGTTGGCTGATCCGAATTTGTCAAGACAACACTTTTCTCAGCGGGTTTTGGAGACAATTCAAGCGCTGAAAGTTCTTGAATGAGTTTATCCTTTTGCCCTAGAATTGAAAGAGAGTCCCACATGCTAATGTTGATAGACTTTTTCATTTGATCTACAATACTGAACTGAGATGCACTAACCTTTGATTACACTTTCTGTGGTACTTGTTGCTCACAAATTAGAAGTATTTGTTGCACTTTACTGACCTCTATATTTTGATTTTTTTGGGTTGTGGGGGCAGCAAGCTGCTCTTTTGTACTTTTAGCAACGATACTAGGAGTACTTGAACTATTTGCTACCGCTTGGGCTTCATCAACAGCGCTTCTTTTAGTTCTCTAATAGATTATAGCTGCAACTTGACCACTTGAATCGTTAGTTTTAACATCTTGAGTAAAAACAACATGATCATCGACCTGCCAATTTACATTAATAGCATCATGTTGCCCTTGAACTTGATGAGTCACTCTTTGTAATGTCAAACTTGTATCTTGATATTGACCTCCTTAAAAAGAAAAATCTTCTTGTGTCATCTGCGGCATGGTGATATTCTGTGATACCAAGGCTTGGTTTTGAGCATCATTGAGATTTGAGAGCTGCCAACCTGAATCCTGCACCAAATTATTTTGAGGTGGGGTTGGAACAATGGCTTTACAAGTGGAAGGAGCATTCGGATCAAGAACAGCATATGACTTAGCTAGAGTTATGGCTCCCTGTGTTTGATAGGGTGGTCTATTTTCTCTTAAACCCTGATAACGAGACCTTTGATCATTGGACTGATAGTTGTTTTGATTTTGCTATTGATAGGGCCTATTTGATTGAAATTGCTCTCTTTTGAGTTGTACTATTTCATTTCCAAAAGATTGTAGCAAATTTTTCAACTCTCATATTTCACTAGCTTGAGTAGTAAGGGCTGCAATAGGAACTTGAGGTGCTGGAATTGGAGCTAAGGATGGAATTTGAGGAACTTGAGAGGCTGGTACAAAACTTATTTCTGAAAATATGGGCATTGAAGGTCTTGGAGAAAGCTTACATGCTTGTATCAAACTATTTTTTGCCCTTATTGCAACTTCATAAGCATCTGGGAAAGTAGTACCACCCATTGACTGTATCATCACACTAATGTCAGAATTAAGAGCTTTCAAAAAATACATAAATGCATATTCAGGGGATGGCCTAAGCAAAACCGATATCCTAGTCCATGTCTTCTAAAATCTGAGATTAAAATCGGACATGAACTCATGAGGAGCTCTCTATATGGTAGTTAATTGCTCAACTAAAGATAAGTGACCAGATTTATCTTCTACCTACTTGACTAACGTTGCACCCAATTCATCCCAGGTGGAAATGGATCTAAGTGGGAGGGTTCTATACCACTGTAATGCTTTTCCTTTGAAAGAAGCAGCAAGCAATCTAATAGCAACATTATCCTCAATAACATCATGAACTGAACAAAGATTAGAGACATCCTGGATATGCTCAATAGGGGTTGTTTGATTTTTCCCTGAGAAGAATGGAATACTTTTGAGGGCAGATACAAGAATGTCGTTTAACTGCGCTAGATTTAGTGGCCTTCCCCTATTGAATAGAGCAAACACTTGATTTCCAACGGCTATCTGGATGGTGGGGATTGCAGTGTCTAGAACGATAAGATGAGGGGGAAGTAAAGATTCTCTTTAAGGATATAGATTTGCCCTCCTAGACCTTGCTCTTTTATAAGTTACAAATTCAAAAAGAATACCTTTATTGATCTTGTAGTAATCTTTGGCATGAACGGATTCCATGAATGATGCTATGAACTCTGCAACTGGATGTAGATGAATATCCTCTACTACTGTGAAAACTCTATGCAAAGAACTTTTTCATGATCCCATCGGGCGTGCCAAAAACTATTGTCAACCTGGAGTTGCACTCTGAAACGAAGACGTGCTGAAATGACTTATCCTTTCTCCAGTTGAAACAATGGGATCTTCTCACGAGGGTGGGTGCCTCAATGATGAGAAGAACCTCCAGAGAAAGCTGGTTCCTGTAAGATGTATCAATGCGGATCTCTACTCTGTGCTGCGAACTACCATGGAAAAAGAAGAAAGAAACTCGAAGGGGAAATCCTGCCTAATGATGGTGATACACCGAATGTTGATCCACTCTACTTGGAACCTTGACCACTGAATCAAATAAAGGAAAAGGAAGACCTTTGATTTCAATTGATCACTATGCATAAATATTTTATGAGAAGGTTCGATCCAATAACAAAAAACGTAAGGAAAAACAATGGAGAGAGGTCTGATACAAGACACTTTGCAGCCACCTAACATCCACTTACAGCTTCAGCAAAAGACATAAAACACTGAACATGACCTGCATAACATGATGAGCTAGCAACTAGGTACGAATCAAAATTTGGGAAGGGAGAGAAATCTATCACGTATGCAAATTGTTGAATGAATGTACACTATGTCAGCACTTGAAATCTGAAAGTACAGTCTTATTGATTAAAGAGGTTACACAACTCACCAATGGCAGAGTCTGGTCTTACTAAGAGATGGATGGATTTTACAAGGCTGAAAAGCCATTAATATAAAAAATTACAAAAAGCCAAGAGATTGACGTTGGAAATTAGAGAGGAAGCTAACTCTTCATTGACCCAAGTCCAAATTGCATTGCATGAGTCTTCCAAATTTGTCTTTCCTTGGCTTATACCTGGCTGTCTTGCATGAAGAATCATTGGTGTTGAAAAAAAAGACAAGCTTTAGATGCATGAAATCTACGAATAGATGTCTTGACTTGAAAACCAGTCAACTCCAAAACAAAAGTAGTCAAATTCACTCGAACTGCTAGAACGTTTGAAAGTCTCCCCTTTGTATGAAATCAATGCAAATGCCAAATTAAGAATTACGTTTGAACGGCCGGAATGTTTCAAGCTTTGAGAAAAACGAGAGTGCATGCGTGGAATTTTTGACTGTTTGAAATGTTCAACGCTCTACCCGTTCATCAAGCAAGACAACTCTATTTTCAAAACTGAAGCATGCTTACTTTCTTAAACGCGTTCACTTCGTTGGAGTCACTCACATTAGTCTGTGCATGATCTTTGTTTATCCTGCCTTTGTCTTTATTTTGTGTTTGTTTTATTCATTGTTCATGCTTATGTCCATGTTTAGTTCTATTTTAATCTTTGCTCATGCCTCTATTTTCGCGTTTGTCTTCTTGTTCATGTCTGGCTCAGTCTTGTTTATGTTTTGTCTGGCTTTCCCTGTGTTCTGCTTTAATTCGAGATTTGGACTTTATTTTAGTTTTCGTCCTTCGGACAAATTGTCTGAAGGACTCTCTATCTCTTCTCTTTCCCGGGCTTGGCTTTTCCTTTTCTCTTTTTTGGCCTTAGCTTACGCCTTTGTCTTTTCTATCGGGCTTTTTGTCCCTTCCGAATTCCTTCGGACTTTTTGTCCTAAGGAATTCCTTCGGACAAAAAGTCCGAAGGAATTCTTTTCCTTGCCAATATTTTCAAATTTATTCTTTAGGCTCTTATGTCTTGCCCTTTGGTTTTCTTCGGACTTTTGTTGACTTTATATTCCCCCGGATTACCTGTTTAACAATTATTCCGAAGGATTTCCTTCTTTAAATTTTCTCATTTCCTTCTTTGCCTTTGTTTTTTATTTATATCGCACTTCTGTCCTCCCGAATTCCTTTAGACTTTTTGTCCGAAGGAAATTCTTTTCCGTTTGTGCCTTTGCTTTTATGAAGGTACCCTCCACAAGGGCTTCTGCTTCCCAAAAATGCCCTTCGGGCTTTTTGATTTGGTCCTGTCTTTGGCTTTGGTGCCCCCCACAAGGGGATGTTCTTCCAAAAGGGCCCTTCGAAAGAATTGTAAAGGTCCACTTCGCTGCAAAGTGTCCTCTGCAAGGGCTATTCGTCCTCAAAAGTGCCTTTCGAAACTTTTGAAAGGGAACTGCCACCAACCAAGTGCCCTCCGTAAGGGTATGTCTACCTTCAAAAGTGCCCTTCGAAAGAATTGTAGGGCACTTAGGGTTTTTGAAGGGCACCCGGGCTTTTTGAAATTGTCCTTCGAATGAATTTTCTTAACTTGAAAACCATAAAGTGAACCAACCCGAAGGGTACATACCCTTCGAGACGTTCGAATTGGACCTTCCCGAAGCGCAGATGCCCTTCAGGTCTTCTCAACTGTGCTTTTCCCTTTTTCTTTCAAACAAAAAGTCCGAAGAAAATAAGCTTTGAACGACTACCACTTAGTCATTTTTTTGGACTTTTACACAGTCTTGTGAGAGCTCTTTCTCTCGGACAAAATGTTTGAAGAAAGAGTCCACCTCTTATAGCCCAAAAAAATCCTTGGGAAGACAAAATAAATAAACTTACAGCTTGTATGTCTTCGCTATATTTGTATATTTGGCTGTAATCAAGCAAGCTCCTTGGAAACCTCTGAATGACTAAATTTCCCCTGTTGTAGATGGCCACTAGGGTGGTTGTAAATGCTCATTTAAGGACCCCAAAACTGATTCACAAAACAAACTTGGCACCATAGCAAAGTTCCAAATGGTAGGAGTGACAATTTGCCTTGTGGGGGGTAAAATTGTTAACAATAACATAGTCTTTTTTCTCTATGGGCTTGCATCTCTGCTTCAGTCAAATGCTCGATAGGAGTGGTTCTAAGCGCTGGAGTTGTTTGAGATCGTTGTGGCGCTGTATTTTTTAATAGAACAAAATTAGATTTGAATCGATGTTAAGCTGCGATCTTGTCCTTCCAACTCTAAGGCTTCCATCATTATGTTGGGCCGAAACATTTTGACCTCAGATCAAATTGCATCCTTCAGTCCACTAACAAAGCAAGTCCTGAAGAATTCATCAGGCAATCCCTCTATATGATTGGCTAGTTTTTCAAATTCAGTTTGATATTCTCTCACCGTCCCTATTTGGTGAAGTTTAATGAGTGCTCCAATGAAGTCATCAAAAGCAATAAGGCCAGCCCGTTGCAATATGAGGGTGCAAAAATCAATCCATATGGGTTCATCATGAGCCTTGGTATACCAACGATACCATTGAAGGGCTTCAAGTTCCAAGTGAAAAGATGCAAGTGGAACCTTAATGGCATCAAAAGTATTATGTAGAATAAAATATTGTTCTCCCTGATAGATCCATCCAGTTGGATCTACGCCATTGAATCGAGGAAAATTAAGCTTCAACCCACGATAATTGCTGGAAGAAGAAAACGCAGTTACTGAAGAAGACTCTGGATGTCGTCTGTTGTTCATGGTGGTATGTTGAAGATTGACACTAAGAACTTTATCATCAAGATCTTTGATGTGGGTTTTGATGATAGCAATTTCATCCTCCATGGTTTTTGCTCCTATTTGGGTTACTACCATGATCCAGATAACAACTCCTTTTTTTTTTTTGGCAATGGATAGAAAAACTAGAGTTAGGACATGTTTAGTAACGAAGGTTTTGAATTTGGATGAAAACTGAAGGGGTAAAGGGGCTTTTAACAAATTTTTTGCATAGTGGGAGTATTTAGGAGTGAAAATAGAAAAACTGAAAAATTGGTCAAAGGGGGACAAAAGGAGTAGAACGAGACAATGAACATAGTGGAAAAGTTTCAAGGCAAATGAACAAAAATAGAAGTTATGGCAAAACCCAAAAAAAGAGAAATTTACAATTTACGAGAATTGAGAGTGGAATTGGGATATGGGACCTCAAGGAATAAAATGGAGGGAATGGAATTTTAGGTGTCCAGATAAATTTTGAGGATAAACAAGGCTACAAATGGAGAGAGATTGCAAAAAAACGAAAAAAAAATATCCTGTTTATGTTTATGTTTTTGTTTCTATTTGTTGGTTACTGTGCTCTGTAAAACACGTCTACTGAGAATATATTGAAACAAGTCTGTAGATCTGCTATGACAATTTTCTGATACTCTGCTGATATTTTTGATATTGATTTTCTGATACTCTACTCGGATTTTATGATATTCTGTGGGTATTTCTGAAACTGATAGAAATAGACCCCAAGTTTTAATGGTTGCTTAAGGATTTAAAGATATCACTCTGGCCACCAATACCGTCTAAGCGAGTACCGCTACCCAAAAAATTTCTGGCCATGGGTTTATCTCTCAGCGACAGCGCTTGGTTTTTCTCATGGATGGGAACTACTCAATCAAGAAGAGGTCGTTGCCCATTTCGCTGGCAGGGCCTCTCAATGGGCCAGCGACTTTGAGGTTCCTGTGGTACTCGTCACAATGAGTTTTAGGGCTTTCACCCAAGCACTTCCCACAGTTATGTGGTCAGGGTTTACCATGATCCGAAAAAGATTATTGTGATACATAACAGAGTTATACAGTAGAACAAAGTTAAGAATTTCTAAAAAAAACACTCTAAAGAACTTATGCAGCAGAACAGAGTTTAAGCTTTCTAAAAAAAAATTGTGGCCCTGGAAAGTGCTCTGATACCAAATGAGAGGATCCTCCTGCAACAATTAATAAAAATGCACAAATAACAGGGATTAACAACACAAAATAAATCTGAAAGAACACTTGAAAAGATTGAATTGATCGCAGACCACTTCTAGGGGGCAAGCTCAATACAATAATTTCGTGGATGCCTTCAATGGCCTCAACACTCATATATGAATTATAATCTTAAAAACTACTACTTCCCATGAATGTGGGATAAAACAAAATGCTCACAGGACGACTTTCAAAACATATGTGTCCAAAGCAATTAATAAACGAACAAAGTAAAGAGAAAAGATATCACGGGTTCATAACATAATGGTTTATTCAATTCCATTGGGCTTGGGGCTTGACTAAGGTTAACTACTTAACGATGTTATAGGCAGAGAGGTCAGCTCCACTTTGTTCTTGTGGACTGCTAGAGGTGTGCACATGGACACCTTAACTTTGGAGAAGCTCCAGATTTGGCAAAGCTAAGATGTGGTGTTGTGGATCTCTAGTTAGTTGTACTTTGTATCTTGATGAACATTGTAATATGGCCAAGGGCCAACTATGTACATGTTTGGTGATGTGGACTTAGGTGGTGACCTTGTATATAATTGGGTTTCCTTCATAGTTACACGGGGACGTGTCCCCCCATTCTGAAGCCGTTCGTTATGCCTTGGGCATAGCAAGATGGGGGGGAACATCCCGCTCTCCCCCCTCACGCTTCCTTTTGCAATGAAATACAAGGAGATGTCTCCGAGACATCCCCTTTTCTTTTGCAAGTTTTGGTGACGTAGGGGACATTGTGAGGTCCCTGGGAGATCCCAATGTCCCTTAGGTAAAAACACAATTTTTTTAAAAAATTTAAGTTAAAAAAAAAGCATAAAATATCAAGATAATGCCCGTTTGTTTGATGAGATTGATAAATCACTTCATCTCATAGTGTTGAGACTTGGACTCAGCAACGACTCGACAAGCCTATTTTTTGCCTCAGACTCGAACTCAACAAAAAAAACTCGGCCAAGTCTCAACAAGACTCGGCAAATTTAAAAAAATCATTAAAAATAGTGAATTTTAGTAGGAAAAACTATTAAAATGCATTCCATATCAAATCCACTTAAAACTACACTCAAAACTAGTCAATTACATCTAACAGACACATGTATACACAAAGAAGTAAATAATACGATATTGAATGTTTTCAGTTGAACAATCGAACTTGAAACTTGAAAGTTGAGGACTAATATTAAATAGGAGTTGTTTTTATATTCATCAAATTGTTTTTTACATACAAATTACAAATTTAGAAATCCATGACAATGGCATCAACAAAAACATAATATAAAAAGATACAATTAAGGTTGAGAAGAGCCGGCATCGCTCATCCTCTCAACACAAGCTCCAACACATTGGAACCTACGACGTTTTTTGTAAGTCAAGGAAGCATATGTAGCCATTGTACCCACCCTCGTGGTATCTACCACAATATCTTTATCCCTAGATGTACGCGCTCGCTCCTCCTCTCTCGACGCTACAAGCTCTACCTCGTGATCAGTTTGATCAACCCATTCACGTTCTTCCTCTGTAAACACATGGTTGTCATCCTCTATGATCCACTCTAATTGTGGATCATACTCCTCTATCTCAATGGGGGATAAATCTTCCTCATCCCCTATAATATTCTTGTGACGGAGGCCAAGGTTGTAATGCACACTAGCAATCAGCCCCTTTGAAGCAAAAACAACAAATCTGAGTGATTCAAAATTTCAATCAAAATGGAAGAAAATGTGAAAATGGAATGGACTCATGAAAACAAAGTTAGAATGAGTGAATGGCTATTTGAGGATGTTAGAATGCCTTTTAGGTTTAGGTTTGTGTTTTGCTTTTTTCACTTTATTGTGTGTGTTTTTTGCATGTTCTAATTTTTTTTGAGTTTTTGATAGACTCGGCGAGTCTTGGGACGGGACTGGCGAGTCTGGGCTCACGAGTCCCATCCCAAGACTCGCCAAGTCTATCAAAAAACTCATCAGGGCCTTGTTTTAGTCAACTCGAGCTCGAATCTGCAAGTCCTCGACAAGACTCGCCGAGTCTCTACACTATGCTTCATCTAGAGAATTTCACTAATAGATAAAAAAATGAGTGACCTGCCTGAAATCCATAACAAATTAATATCATTGGTCAAGGTTCTTATGACAAAACCCTCTATGAAGGAACAGCAGAAGGTAGTCAATGCTCTACAAAACCTTTATGATATTGTCATTCAAGATTTTCCTAAAGAAAAAATTAAGTATAGAGAAATTGAGACAAGATGGAATTACTTCTCAAAGGAGTGATGGTAAGTTATTGTTTGAAAATGCATAGAATTGCCTAATGTAGAAAATGAATCCTTCTATCATCAATTGTGGGCCCCAAAGGACTTTGACTCGAACTGTAAGAGAAATGTTGTACTATTACAAGGCTCTCCAAATGTTGCCTTTTCTTGATTCAACGTCAAAGATGGATATTCGTTGTGGCTTCAAGGAGTTTGATGTCATTGCGTCACGGAGGACAAAAGAAGCCAATGTTTTTATTCAGTATATTTATTCGTTTTGTTTAAATTTATTATTGGAATTTCAGCTTATTTTAATTTCTTTTTAGTTTTTTTTTTGTTTTTTTCAGTTTATTTGTATACTTTTAATATTTATCTATTATTTTAATAGTTGTCCCCCGACCATCCCCAAGATATGAAAATTTTTGCCATTTAGGAAACCCCGTCTCACCGTCCCGAAGTCTTAGGTAACTATGGGTTCCTTAAGTGAAATGACATCACTGTATGCAGTTGGATTAATTATAAATATGAATTATTATTAGCATTATTGGGGTTGTCGCATTTTGTTATTAGGAATTGTTGCAGGATTAATGTAGAAAGGGCTGCTAAAGCTTGTAGTTGTCAATTAAATGGCTGTACATGCTTGCTCAATATGGTAGTTTATTTCAAATGTAAGCCTAGTTACTTCAGAAGAATACAAGAAGATTATGAAGTAGGTGTTGTATACATTGGTGCCATTAAGGGTGACTAAATAGTTTAAACAATTTCCTAATGTGCAAGACATCATCAATACCATGACTGGACTAACCAAAAAAAGATGTAATGACAGGATAGCAAGTTAGGGTTGGATGAGATTTTCTGCAGTTGACCATATATGGAAAAGGTACTTATTTTATTGAGACTAGAGGCTAAAAGTTTATTATTGATCACAAAACAAGCTCTAAACAAGGAAACAACTTTGCCAAACTCTTTAGTTTTGAGGTGTTTAATTGTGCTACATGGAGTGAAGTGTGTGTGTGTGTGTGTGTGTGTGTGTGTGAGAGAGAGAGAGAGAGAGTGTTGGGGAGTGGGGAGGTGGCGGCAGGGGCAGGGTAGGGTGTGTGGGTGTGTGGAAGGCTAGGATTGAGGACCATGGCAAGTGGAAGGGAGTGCCCCCACACTGGAGGAGTGAGTCAGGCGAGTAGATTCCACCAAGCCCCCTGTGAGGTGTGTGTTCAGGGTAGAGCCCCATGTTCAGAACCACATGGCCTAGCATGGCAATCGAGAAGCAAGAGTCAGATGTGTTGATCCCCCTATCTGAACGGTGGGCCCCGGGTTTGGAAACCTAGGCAATCAAAATGTCAAACCCCTAGGCATGAAGCCTGAGGCAACTTAGTTAAAAATAGGCTCATTCTTATATGGCCTAGGCAATGAAGGGTGAAACCCGAGCTAGAAGCCTGGGCCATGTAGAACTCAAGCAATCAGTAGGGCCGAGCCTGCCCATGAGAGGCCAACCCCGGGCTTGGAGCCTAAGGTAGAAAATACTTAAGGGCCAGCCTAGGTCGAGCCACCTCCATTGTTCTTGAAGGCCAAGGGGTGGGTAGGGGGTGAGCCCTCCCACACCCATGCAATGACCATCCCCTAGAAAACTTACAAACACACAAAAAAAAGATAAGGTTGGCAAGAAAAGAAACATGAAAGGAAGCCAAACAAAGAAATTGTGAAAAACCAAGAAAGAAGAGATTGTGTGAACACCTTTAGAGGTTTGTGGTAATGTTAGGAGGCCATGAAGGCAAGAATAAAGTTGTTATCCATGGAGGTCAAGGTGTAGCTTGGGAATGAAGGTTATGAAAGGATCCTTGTCCCTCTCCCCGTATGCTTCCCTCTCATTCTCAAGGAGTCCAAATATACCCATCTAGGTTGAGAGTCTTTTGAAAAGCTCATAAGGATTTATAGGGTTTCATTGAGGCTTTTTAGAATGGAGGGTTGATATTGACTTCATCCAAAGGTTGGCACTTGACCCTACCTTTTTTGGAGGGAATTGACCATTTTAAATGGGGGCACTATTCTTATTTTATTTATTCTTTTATTATGTTATTTTATGTGAGATGGGGTTCAAGTGCGGGGGATGTCACTTACGTGACACCCCTAATAAAGTAAATATTGAGACTTGAAAAACACCCTTTGGACCTTTATCTAAAGTGAATTTCGTAACTTAAAATCACCCTTTAGCACTTTACTTAAATCAACCTTATAACTAAAGCACATGTGCACATTAAAAAACACCCAGGTAGATTTCGTATAAGAACCTTGTGCCCCTACGACTGAAACTAAACCCGAGGAGCATGTACATTGCCCATGGGCATTTGTAATGTGATTTGTATTTCTCGACCTAGTGTTGGGTGTTTTTAAAATTCTATTTAAAAAAAAATTACCCTCTTTTAACTTTTAACCTTCTTTTATTGAGAGAATACACACTAATCAATCAATCTATAATTGATCAAGATTGCAAGCATACCAATGAGGGTTGCTAGATCTAGTAGAGCCTATCCATGGAAAGCATTGTGCCAAGAACAGTGCCAATCCATTCCCACACCTTTGAAATAAATTCTATTACATCTCCAAGCAAGTCTTCACTAGAGAAGGAAGCAGTCAATTGCATGTTCAAACTCCAAACCTCTAAAGGACTACTTGAGACTAGACACACAATATGATAAACAAACTAGACAGAAACAAGATTGATGACATTGTCAGTCATTTTGATCAAGATTGCAAGCATGCCAATGAGGGTTGCTAGATCTAGTAGAGCCTATCCATGGAATGCATTGTGCCAAGAACAATGCAAATCCATTCCCACACCTTTGAAATAAAGTCTATTACATCTCCAAGCAGGTCTTCACTAGAGAAGGAAGCAGTCAACTGCATGTTCAAACTCCAAACCTCTAAAGGACTACTTGAGACTAGACACACAATATGATAAACAAACTAGACAGAAACAAGGTTGATGACATTGTCAGTCATTGTTTGTACCCAACTCTTGCAATGTCTATGTTATCAATACAGTTAAGGAGTGTTTATCCATGTAATGACCAGGCAACAGTAGCACATAAAAGAAAGAACGAAATAAATTATATTGTCCACAAATGACCAAAAGTAGGTCAATGGGACTCGACAATACATCCAATTACAATAAAAAGTGCTAGAATCAAAGGACCCTACAATCAGAGACTAGATAAAAAATAACTAAAGCACTAAAAACAAACAAGGTGTAAACCCAGAGCAATAAATCCCCAAACCATGTGGTTAAGGTACCAATACGAATAGCCATGAGAGGCGGCGCAGGGGGGCAAGCAAGAACCCCCAAAGAGCATGGGTTGATGAAAGTCGAAAAGACTGGATGCTAGCCCCATCAAACATCTCTAACCATGCCCAGGACATAGGAATCATTTTTGTCATCGTCTATCATTGTGAAATGGCCAATGCAGAATCTGATAATGCTCACCGGGGAGCGTCTAGGGTTGAGGGGGCAAAGATTGGTAATCCTAGGAGGAAGCAAAGCATTCCCCCTAGACTCCCTCCTCATATCCAAGGCCGAAGAAACTCCCATGGCAGCGAAGAAACTCGTAATGTGTGTTTGTCCCCACAACTCAAGAAGTATTCAAGTAGATCCACAACACCAAGGAGCAAATCCATGACGTTGAGTAGATCCACGTCACCAAGAGATAGTGTATTGGGGCACCTTAGAATTGGTGTTGTGCAAAGATGAGCGCCGCCTCACTGACCTACCACCCTCAATGTGAAGTAGCAGTATCCAAAGGGCGCTTAATGCTGCCAAGCTCTATGATGCGTTGAAAGAAAGAGGTGATCAGCCTAGAGGCTCTAGGAACTCCCTGTAAGGCCCTGCATTGAAGAGTGACTACCTCCTGAAGAAAAAGAGCTAGGAATTGTTGGTTTGGGTACCGAAAGAAAACTGATAGAGGGTCACTCAAGTCTCTATAAAGACAGTTGCATCTACCCTAGAATTCATTATAAATAGGGCATTTGAAATTGAAGTGCTCCTCAATCTCCACCTTCAGGAGGAAGCAAAGATGACAGATCCAGTCCCCAAATGGAATATGATGATCAATCCAACCTGCAACTAATGTGACCCTCAACTGTCCAAGGGGAAACCTGAAGCCATGAGACCAACGACATTGGAGATAGTCAAGATGACGAATGACATCATCCACCACCTGCAATAAATGCTCAACGGTAAAGGTAAGCTTGGGGTTGACTAGCCGAGGAGGAGAGGTCCAAGTGCCCTAGATGTACTACTATAGATATCCTCTCTAACAACTCTAATGATGACCTCCTTTATGAGAAGCCAAGGAGGGACATCCAAGGAGTACTTGAAAGAAGGTAGCCTATCAATAGAGATGCTGAGAGTCTTGAGTCAGAATACCAACAACACAAGCATCTATTGGGACCCAATGATACAATCCCCTTTGAAGAATATAGGGCAATCCCCTCTGAAAAACAAAGGGCTAAGTATGGTAACCTCTCACGGCCTAAACATAAATCCCCCATAGCTTTGAGTCTGTGAATATAGAAAGTAAACATGAAGGCATTGTCAAGGCATAGAGGTTGGGCGGTAAAATTAGCTTGGGCGATGCAGTGAGGAATAGTTTGTTTGCAACAAATTGTGCGTTGAATCATGAGAGTCTAGACCCTCTCAATATGAAATCCAAATCAAAGGACCCCAAACCTCATACACATGCAAAAACTTGATGATCGTATCAAAAAGGCATGCATCTTCGAAGGGATATCCTAAAAGTGGATCTAAAAACATTGGTTCTCCAAGATAGAAAGGAAGACATATCCCTTGCAAAGGCGTGACCAAGAGGCAAGCTTCATACTAAAAGACAGTCCAAAAGACTAGACCCCCAAGTAAGTGTAGGCCACTGTGATCTCCAAAGGCTCTCCTTTGTAAAGGAACTGGAACTGAGACAGAGAACATTTGGACGTGTTGAATATCATGACCTTATTTTTTTTACAGTTGACGACCAACTAACAAAACTCACAAAAACAAGCAAGGGCATCAAGTTGTCTCCGGAAACAATCAACCAAGTGAGAGAGAACATCATCAACAAAAAGAAGTATAGCTATCATCACATCATGTAAAATCCAATGTGATCTCCAAAGGTTCCCCTTTGTAGAGGAACTAGAACTAAGAAAGATAACGTTTGAAGTTGTTGAATATCATGACCTTAGTTTTGTTAAGGTTGACCACTAACTAACAAAGCTGACAAAACAAGCAAGGGCATCAGGTTGTCTCTATAAAGAATGAACCAAGTGAAAGAGAAAAACATCATCAGCAAAAAGAAGTATAACTATCACCACATCATTTAAAATGCAACCATCATCTGCATAGGTATGTTGTCAAAGAAAATCCTCTAACTCGTCAATGTAAATGTTGAAGAGGGTTGGTGAGAGAGGGCATCCCTACTTGACCCCAACAATACTCTTCACAAAGCTAGAAAGATCGTGACAAGTACGAAATTGCCCAACAATGTCTCATAGAGCCTCCAAACACCAATAATGAGAGAATCACAAATGTCAACATCACGCAACCTCTATAACTGAAGATATCTTGGAACCGAGTCAAAGGCCTTCTGAAAGTCTACAAAACAACAAAAGACTTTGGAATAGCAATTACAAGCCTCCTCAATAATAGTCCGAAGTGTAAATATTGGTCAATACTCTGGTATTCTCTCCTGAAGTCGGCCTACCCCCTAGTCTAAAATTAATCGTCTCCAAAAGCTCTAAAAGTTGCATGTCTAACACCATGACATAAAGTTGGGCAAATGTATGCCTAATCATAATGGTCCTATAGTTGCTAAGGTTGGAGCTAATCCCCGAACGTATGAATGGATGTATAATGTGCTAGGACCAAGAACAAAGAAAACAACCTCATTAAAGAGCTTTTCTAATGGGGACACAAGAGAATCCACACCATATTTGAGGAACTCAACCTCGACACCTCGCAATTCATTACTTTGTTCGTACACAACTTCTAAATAGCCCTTATGACTGTAGTTGCTAAGCAAACTATAGAAGATGGTGGAGTAGAGACAATGACAGCAGGCTAGTCTAGGATGTCGTAAAGAGAACTATCGTAGGAAGCCCATGCCTAGGGGTCGATGTCAGAATGTGGGAATTTTCCTCAAGAGAAGTGTGCGCCAAAAGCTCTTAGGGGAATGGTGGATAGCAACTAGGAGAGCACATCGTCTAGATGTAAAAAACTCGTGTTTCTTTTGTTGAAGACGACATTGATAATCTCTACGAGTGGAGGGTATGGAGGGGGGGTCATGGGTTGGGGAGAAATGGATAGAGCTATGCCTTCTGCATTAGAGATCAAATCCCTGAAGCTATTCATTAACATAGATCATTTAACACCTGCTGAAGTGTTTGTATATATTTAAAGAGCATTCTGTACCTATAGGTTAAATTCTGTCAAATCAGAAGTAATATAACTACCACACGCTTAACATGCAAAAAATGAATATTTCTATATATACACAACTGTAAAAACCCATGCTGGATATACATAAGTGTAAAAATAATAGTTGGCATCCAAAAAAAATATTCGGATATAAAATAATATATGTTTCTTTTAAAAAAACAGATCAAGATGCATAGAAGTTATTATCCAAGAATCATGGGTGCAAAGATCACTCTGTAGTCTTTGAGACACTGAAATGCAGATGCAAGGACACACGAGTTGCTGATCTCTGGCCCAAGTATCCGCCTTTGTTTGAATTTGAAAAAACAAAAACATTAAGTTTTATGATTTGTATGTGCTTGAAGCCTCTGATTTTCCAATGATTCACAACCCTGTAGGGACAGCCAAAAAATCTCAACCAACAATGCCACATACGCTGCTGCTGCTGCTGGCCTAAGGCATGACTAACTTCAACAAAAATAAGGATCCAAGATCCACTTTCCCTTCACTCACAAATAAGAAATCTAAGATAAAATCCCTTGTAATAATAATTTGTCTTTTCTGTTAAATGTAGATTCAGTATAAAATCCCTTGGAATAATAATTTGTCCTTTCTGTTAAATGTAGATTTGGTAAAATGTTTGAGTGTACAGTAGTTCATCGTATGTCATTTGGAACTTTTTGTCACCAGCACACCCAATTCAAAAATGTGGGGCCACCCCTTTTAAAATTCCAAAATGGAGCATTTTAATCGCATTTAGTAATGTATTGCTTGTATACAAACTGAATTTCACTAATGTTTTCCTAATGTTTGGCATTGTGTTTATTTTGGGTCTTTGCCCATGCATGTTCAAAGAAAGAATGCCAATGGTAGTGTTGCTTGGGTTTCAGATTTAATTCCTTACCTTCATATGTTGTCCTTCCTTGGCTTTTTATGTTTTGGTGTTCTCATTTTTATTTCTTCCCTTCAAGTATAATTGTTCGTGTCTTTATAATTTCGATGATTCAATTTCTTTTGCCTTCAAAGCCAATGGGAAAAGACCATTTGGGGTTTTCTTCCTCTTGTTTTCACTCGGAGTGTTTGTTCCTTTTGAAACCATGTTTACCTTTTGGTTGCTCTGAATAGGTCAGGAGTAGACATTTGTGTGCTTCTTGCTATACTTTTCCCTTCGCTATCCATGTTTATGAATATTTTTTTCTTTGCTAAGTCTTTGGTAAGCATCGAGATTAGGAAATTTGTTTTCATCTCACTTCTTTTATCCTCAGGGTCTCGTGTTTAAATATTAATATCTAAGCCTTGCACCAAGATGCCTTATCCTCGGAGTGAGCGAGAAGCTGCCACATGGCATCCCCTTGCTGCCCATTTTGCTCAACATTTTAGAGTATGCCTCTGTTGGGCTATGTTTATGCTTCCATCAGATTGAGCAAGATGGTCACAATTGTCACCCTCTAACTACATCTTCTACTCACTCACCATGAAGCATCAATCTAGGTCCTTCAGTTCCCCTTCTCTCAAAGTCAACAAGAGGTCGACTTGTGTTGGCCTCTCGCCCATCTTCATCCTCGGATAGTTTTTAGAAAAAGCTTTATTGCTTTTTACATTCTTTCCCTTTCTTGCCTATGTGCTTGATGATTTTATTTGCATTTAATATTTGTGGCCAAATTTTCTTCAAAGTGTTTTGCTCTATTAGTTTGTAGTGAACGTATGGCCCAAATTTTAACTCTCGAACTTTGTAAAGGATCATTTCAATTAAATGCTCAGATCACTTGATTGTGTGCTGAGATCTTTTCATTGTTTCAAATCACTAAGTTTTGAAGGCCTTGTATATTAAATTATTTTCTCTAGTGTTTAATGTTTGACTTCAGTAGTCTTACATAATCTCTAAGAGAGGAGCTTTAATGTTTGACTTCGGTAGTTTTACATGATGCTTGTGCATAGCTTCATTGCACCTTTCTTCTGCTTGGAGTAATCCCTCAACGATAGGGGCTTCTAAATTGGGAGAGATTCTTCTACACTTTGGTTAATCTCTCCTTAGAGATTGCTATGTACTCAAGATCAATTTTAATAGAATTATGATATCAATTCTATAGCTGCAAAGAGCTCAATTAATCTCGATGGAGATCGTGATTCCCTATCACTGTGATTCCCATCGCGATTATCGTCAACTATGATTCTCGTCGACAATTTTGCCCTTCCAGTCCCGTCTTGTCCACTGTGTTGCATCTCTCGTCACTGTCATGCCCTCTCGTCGCATTTTGCAGATTGTTTGGCTTGGTTCACGACCTTTCTATACCTTACTCAAACACAATTGCATTGTTCGATTGGGCGGCCTCTCTACAACATTACCATCAAAGCCGAGGGTTGCAGCATAGCTTGATGTGCAAGGAATACACAGGGGATCAAACTGTGGGCATCAATTGAAACTCGCGTAATACAGGAATACACAAAACTCACATTTTTCGGTATTTAGACTCATGTTTCTCTGTCAGATAGTGGCACGACTCGCGTTTTGCAGCAAGGACACGATTCCACAGGGTTAGGGCACGATTTGCGTTTTGTTGGAAGGGCACGGTTCACACTTGCAGGAACAAATTTGTAGATTGTTGACGGTTTGCTCTATGGATTGTCAAATGGGAATAGGTTGCAGTTTCGTTGGGCATTTTTGGGACTGCTGCCAAGTGTTTAACTACATTGGGCATTCTTGGCTCTGTTGCCAAGTGTTTGACAAAACTACTAAATAACTAAACTAGGCATTTTTGGGTCTGTTGCTAGCTATTTGATGAAATTCCAGAGCATATTTTAACTAAATTGGGCATTTTGGGGTCTGCTGCTAGGTCGTGACTGAGTCGATCCTTGATGCCCTCTGGCAGACCATCTTCCAGACCTCTCTCCATATCACCTTTACACGCTGTCCCTCCAACACAAATGCTTTCAAACCAGGCATATATGGAGCCCCAGGCAAATGCTGCAGACAACAACCTCAAAATGATAACATGTATTCAGAAATCAGATCGGTAAAACTTCCAGAACTTCAAGGGCAATGTTGATATCGTATAGGAATTGCTCAACAGAGTACAGCAAATTCAAATTGTGAACCAAGCACTTCACACGGAAGTGTGTGCTGTCACCAATCGGATTGCAGCAGTTGAATCCGAAAATGTTATTTTGAAAGAAAAGGTTTTCAACAGCGTGGACAATCTCAATTCTCCCAATGACACCATACGAGCCGAGATTCTTGATCTCAAAAATCAGTAGAAGGAAATTAGACTACAACAAGCCTCGTTCAAACAAGAAACAAAATCACATATTCAATCATGGGCACAGGTGGTTAGTTGCAAGAACGGTACTCCCCCGCCTATGGCTGCAGTTGAGGAGGTTGTCCAAGCCAAACTAGTGGAGGAACGCACTAGGCACAAATGTGAGTTGAACCTTAAGGTAAGGGGGCTACCCTCACCCAAATCATCACAGGACCCCTTGACGGTTGGGAATTCATTCATCAGAGACACTCTGGGTATTAAAGATATAAATCTAGATCATGCTTAGCTGGGATACGAGTCTACCCTATTTCTCCGGTTCAAATCAGCAGCAAATAGACTCGGGGCTTTTAGGGCCAAAAAGTTGTTATATTCTCTTCCTAATAAGATCTTCCTTGATGATGATCTTACCAGGTCATAGGTAGTCGAGCTCAAATGCTCCAGGGAATTGGTTATGGCAGCACGAAAGGTAGAGAAGTGGATAGTTATCAGGAACCTTCAAGCGGTAATCAGAGACACCTTCCCTCCTAGATGGGAGTCTCGACCTTGGACTTCCAAATGACAGGGCAGGTGGGAGAGGTGACTGAGTACAGGTATATCTATTAGGTGTTGGAACGGTAATGGCTCTTTTTGGTCTTCCCCTGGCCTTTTACATGATGCTCTCGGATCCGCGAGCATCCTCTTCCTCACAGAGACTCACGAGAGTCTTGTGCAGCCTCTCCTTGGTATCATGGGATGTCAGTGGTACTCTGCTTGTAGGCAGGAGACTATGAGTTCAGGTGGTGTCAGAGGTTCGGGAGGTGTAGCATGTTTATATAGAGATTCCCTCTAGAGCAAGATTTCTTTGGTTGCCAAAGATGAGTTTGCTAGGTTCATATGGGTTCGTATTTGGGGTGTTGCCCATCAATCCAAGGATATATACATTGCAGTATATTATTTCCCTCCGGCCTCTTCCCCATATGCCATCCATAATGGTCATGATGGTCATCCTTTTATTGACTTGTACAACAACATTGCTCAGTATTCAGTGGTTGGGGAAGTCATCCTTCTGGGTGATTTCAACGCCTGCACCAAAACCCTTCAGGTTCCTCTCCACGATCGCTCAAAGGATATGGTATGCACTCAGGTGGTGCATCCAGAGATAGTTGGCCTGCATAGGACTTCAAAGGATGATTCAAGGCCCCTCATAGCTTATGGTCGGCATCTTTTGCAACTTGGTGAATCACATGAGTTATCAATCCTCAACGAGATTGCCTACTTTCTCAACTCTCATTTATTTACTTGCCAACCTCATGGTGGGGGTGCTAGTGTAGTGGATTATGTCCTTTCTAGCCAAAACTCCTTGTCATTGGTCAGCCATTTCTCTATTTCCCCCATTCCTCTTGCTGACCATGCTGTTCTGTCTTTATCACCCCGTATTGACATTCCCCCTCCTATCACCGTCCCCCTTCATGGCCTCCCTTGCACCATTTTTCGGTTTGACGAAGGGGATCCTGACACCTTTTCCTCCCACATTCGGCAACTTCTCCCTTATGAGTCCCAGGTCTTTTCTCTGCATAGTGTCACAGCCAAGTATGCCCGTCTGTCTTCCATCATTTGGGAAGCTGCCCTCATGTCCTTCCCTAGCTCCACCGGGTCTTCCTCCGCTTCCCACCAACAAAAAGCTTGCCCCATGAACAAGTGATATGATGATGAGTGCAAATCCCTACGCCGCCAATTACGGCATACTTTTATCCAGGCCCACCCCTCTTATCCCACCTTGAAAACATCCTACCGTTGTCTCCTTCGCCACAAAAAATGACTCTTTATCTCCCAGCATAGACGGACTTTATGTGCGTCTCTCCAACACTCTCCTAAGCAATTTTGGAGCACCATTTTCCCTCGCCATTTTCCTCTTCCCTTAGAGCTTAGCCCCAAATTCATGCTCTCTCACACTTCCAATCTTTACAATATTCCTAGACAGCCACTTATCCAGGTTGATAATCCACCATCTTCATGCCACTTGTTCACGTACAAAAATATCAGAGGTAGTTCGAGTGATGAATAGTAGCAGGGCAACGGATGAAAAGCGGTTCCAAGCAGAATTCTTCAAGTATGGTTATGGGGTGCTTGGTAGCTATTTGACTGACCTCTTCAACCAAGTTGTATGCTCTTGTTTTCCGTCGGCTTGGTCGCATCATACCGTTCACCCTATCCACAAATTGTGCCCCAACTTGAATCCCAACAACTACAAGACAATTATGGTGGGTCATACATTCTCCAAACTTTATGCTACAATCCTCCATATGCAGCTTTCCAAGAAGTTAGAGTGCAGGCACCTCAAAGCTAGCGGGCAAGCAAGTTTTCGTCCGGCTCACCAGACTATTGATCATATCTTTACCCTTTGGGTTGTCATTGAGAGGCTCACCATCACTCGTCGAAAGTTTATTGTTGCTTTGTAGACTTTCGGAAAGCTTTTGACTCTGTTCCGCATGTGGCACTTTTTCAGAGACTCGGAGACATTGGCATTTCTAAGAGCCTTTTCACTGCCATCACGCATTTGTACGAGACTGTTTTGGGTCGCCTCCACACAGCCCATGAGGAATCATATTTCATCAGGGGTACCATTGGGATCAAACAGGTGTGTCACTTGTCCCCAACTCTCTTTGTGATATACATAGATGAGTTCGAGTCCTTCCTCCGTGAGCATATCCAGGGCAGCGACGGGTGCCTTCACCAGGTTCTAATATCCATCCTTTTGTTTGTTGATGATGTGGTCCTCTTGGCCTCCTCTCTGGATGGTCTGCAAAGATAGCTAGATACCTTAGCCTTGTTCTGCAACCTTTGGCAATTGACGGTTAAGGGTAAAACTATAATATTTCCCCGCTGTAATACTGCCAAGGAAGAGTCCCACGCTAAATGGTTTACAAATGTGCAGGTTGCCAACTTGTTCCACATCTTCTTCTGCAATTGCATGTAATATGGACCATTACCCTTCAAGGAGAGATGATTGATCCAATATTATTTGGGTCACTAGATCAAACCACACATTACCATAGTTACACATCCAACCTCAGACTAACTGCCAAGATAGAGCTCACAGCCAAGAAGGGAATTGTTGCAATTTAATAGAACAGCAGTGCAACAATTAAATTAAGAGAAATCGCTGCAATTTATTAAGGAACAGCAGCACAACACTTCATTAGAGAGATCGCCACACATAGGAACAACAGCGATTCATTAGGGAGATCATCAACTCAACAGTAGTTAGTTGCAGCAACAATTCATTATGGATGTAATGTCCCCTTTTTGGAAGTTAAAGTACTATTATTGCTAAAATAAAAGGTTTTTTTAAATACTTAAAAATAAAGGCAATTAATAGAAAAAGCACTTCATGTTATAAATTTCACTTAAGTTGGGGCCTTTTAAGGGTCATGGGCACATAAGACCTAAAGTGAAATTATAAAGATATTCCTTTCAATATTTTAAATTAACTCTTCCCTCCAAATTGGGCGCTACACTTGGACGAGGTTTTATAAAGAGGATGAGGGCTCATTTGAAGATATGCTGATTTTTTATAATTCTTCATGCTTGAAGATTTTGTTGAACCTGCGTGTTCAATAAGAGTGGGCAATGTAACCCACGGTTTGCTGCTAATTATACAATAAAAAGTGTTTTTGACACCACCTTTGCAAAAGAAAAGCTTGTTTATGCCCAAAGAGTGGGGCGAATTGCTTTGGAGGTTTTGTATGCATGATTTTGAGGGTTGGTGGTCTTTTACTTGCATCTTGGCTTTGCTAATTTTGCAAGTGGAGCGAACCACTTGACGAGCTGGACACTAGGGTTTGAAGGCTCCAATTGGTCAAAATTTTATAAATTAATTTATTTTAATTTATTTGATATTTTTTTATTATTGGTGTGAAGTTTTGGATGGATTTGTGAAGGGTTTTGAAAAAAAAAATTAAATAATAATTTTCAAAATTATTATTTAATTATTTTACAGGGAACTCGAGTTTTCAGATTTTCGGAGCAATTTTTGATGACCTTCCTATGGAAGGAAATTTCTGATTTATATTTCATTGGAAAGCCTATATTTTTAGCTTCATTTTGAGCTATCACTTGATTAGAAATTCCAAGTATTTTCGGAGTTCTGGGTTTATGAAGTTTCAACTGTATTTTGAGCATAAAAATCACAATTTTCAAAATTTCGGAAAAATAATTGGCTATTCCTTTTCTCCATATTTTGTGCATCTACAATAATATTTTCATTATTTTTGAGTGGTTGGAGGTGATAGATCTAGCATTGAAGACTATTTATCCTCCAAACAACAAAAAAGTGGCGTTTAAAACTGATTTTTCCTTCATCATTTTGTGGCATAAGGAGAAAGGTATTTTTCTAAGTGTTATAAATCTGAAATTTATTATTTAGTTTCAGATTATTTTGGTGGCAGAAAATACCCTACGAAATCCTCATTATTGGCATTTAGGGTTTTTGGAATTAAATAAGGGTTTTGAGAATTTAATTATCAAACTAGGGTTTACTCATTTTTCAGCCCAGATTTAGGGGAATTTGGGGAAAAGCCCTTTTTTTGCTAATTCGTCCCATTTGGGGACATTACAGTGGTATCAGAGCACCGATCTTGTGCACTTGTGGGGTTGTATTTAAAATTGGGATGCAAGCTAATAATTAGGGTTTTTAGAGAAAAAGAAAATGATTAAGTTTCCTCTTTCTTTTTTTATGGCACTAATAAAATTTCTGCTAGAGCTTGGTTGAAGTGGAGACATATTTGCTATGGAATTCTGTGTGTGGAGGATTCCCTCAAATTTATCCCTTTGTTCTTGGATGGAATGACACATAAGTGGTGGCATCATTTGTTGAGGACCCAAGGGACCAAATCCATTACTTGCCTTGAAGATTTCAATCAAAGGTTCCTAGAACAGTTCGATGTGCAAGGATGCAAGAATGAGCAAGGTGAAAATATTTCATTAATTGCCAATGTTCTTTTATCTTCTAATAATTGCATGCATGTTAGTAATGTGACAGAAAAGGGAATCATGGTATCTACACCTCAAAGGGAAGAAAATTCAGATTTACAGGTTGAGAAAGAGAGTTTGGTGGACGAAGCACCAATTTCACATGAGGATAGTGGTATGCAACTAGCTATATTTTCCAGAACAGCAGTACATGAGGGGCAAATCAATGATGTTTATGATGCTAGCAAGAGTTATAAAGGTACTCCATACATGTGCACACAAGGTATAGATGAAAGTGAAGCAAAAGGGAAATCTCTTGTGGTAAACAAAGGGTCTAAGAGTGAAGATCTTGCACCATCTTTCGGATCTCTATTGACTGATTTTCAGTTTGTTAGGACAGCCACAGCCACTAAGGGTAAGCAATTTGACTATCTTCATAGCAAGGATTTGTTGTACCATCATCATACTTTGTTTTTGCATTGTGTTGATCATCATGAGTATTATGCTAACAAGGGAGATTATGAGGATATTTTGCATGGTTTGAGTGACACAAAAGTTCCTTTATCTTCATCAATCAATATGATAGAGGGATATTTGAGGAGTATGAGGAAGAAGGATGAAAGGAACAATGTTAGGGCTGCTATGAGACATCATGGACAGCCATGTGCTTGTAAAAGAATGGACACTACAACAACAATGGTAAGTTTACCTAGATCTGATTTTCGTCATACTAATATTGAGAGAGATGGGATGAGAATCGATTGCCAAAGGGAAGAGTTGAAAAAAGTGGTAAGAAATCTGATTTTCTTTTAATTCCAATTTTTTGAGTTAACAAAACAAGACCAGCCACATAAAAGAGGAAAAATTTGGCACTTTCAAGGCACATTACAGCCCATGTTGGGGAAACTTTGCACCAAAGTGTTTCTAAAAATTGTCACATAAGAAAAATCGAATTAACATGGCAGGTACAACAGTATATAAAAGAGGATAAAACTCGATATTGGTGGGGTTTGTTTGATAATGCATACATATGTGAGGAAGCTAACAAAGGGTAGCCAAGAAGAGAATATTCATTTTACATAAGGGGATTCCTACCAATGAATTTAAGTGATTGTGCTATACACTTGCAAGGTATGTTTTCCAATTTGGTTAAGCTTGTTTTCTTTCTACAAATGGAAGGACTATATTTACAAAATGAAGAAGGATTGATGTGGTATAAAGAAGATCCTAGCACACCTTGGAATGCACACTATAGGAGCACACATCCTCTAGTGATTTTTCATGAAATAAATTTAATTATGGGCAGCCTTGCTAGACATATTAATTTGGTTCAGTTTTACAGTTCTAATCTTCTTCATATAGGGCATAAGTCCATAATGTTTGTTGGAAAAAACTTGAGGTAGATCATATTGCTTGTGCATGCTATGAATATTTTCAGTTTGCAAACAAAAAGAAGAATGTTGAGCTCACTAATTTCAGATTGGGATGTGAACAAGGCAAATTTGATATCACAACCCCTAATTTGAAAATTCAATTTGGTGTGATTGGCACATGTGCAAATGTCAACAATTATGAAGGAGAGGATTCAATGCGAATTCTTTCAAGGTATGAAGCTGCTGTATTTTTGTTTAATATCATGATTGGCACACTAATTGCTGCCCAAAAAATAGGGATTGACAGAAGGGATCAGCTTTTATGTGATGGTGACATTTATAGTTAAAAATAAAGAATTTTCAGCCCTCTTATTGTGGTCACAAAAAGGTTGTTCAAGAATTTTTGATCATAACAGTTGCTGCAAATCGATTAGGACTGTTGATTGCAAATGGGACAGCCCTCTTATCACTTCTATTTCAATCATTAAAAGTCATCCAACCACATGGGAAAATGAATTTCAATTTGCTAGTAAAGGGGATTTTGTTTTTATTGTTCCAAAATCATTTCCAAGCCAATTTTAGGGAAAAAGAAACAAGATTACAGCAGTATACAAGTCAACATGTTTGAGGTTTGGAAACCTTTTCAAAAAAATGGAATTCATGAGAAGATTACAAGCAAGAAAAAAGAATCTAATGTCATGTCAACAAGACATGAAGATGAGATCACAAAAGTGTTGTTAAACACTATACTTTTCTCTAACATGTTTGTCCCATGTGTAGGTATGGAAAGATCAAGAACAAGAAAGAAGAAGGTTGCAAAAATTGTGGATCAGTCAAAGTACATCAGAGGCATAAGTTTGTGTTGGCAAGAGATCTCATATTTGACCTGTATCGGATCAAGGCTTTGGGTCACTACATCATGTCTTCTCTTGGACATGATTCTTGGGCATATGAGCTTTGCATTTGCTTGAGGGCAAGCAAATTTGAGAAGGGAGGATTGTTATGTCCTCTTTTTGGAAGTTATAGTAATATTATTGCTAAATTAAAAAGTATTTTTAAATACTTAAAAATAAAGGCAATTAATAGAAAAAACACTTCATGTTATAAAATTCACTTAAGTTGGGGCCTTTTAAGGGCCATGGGCACATAAGGCCTAAAGTGATATTATAAGGATGTTCCTTTCAATATTTTAAATTAACTCTTCCCTCCAAATTGGATGCTACACTTGGAGGAGGCTTTTTAAAGAGGATGAGGGCTCATTTGAAGATATGCTGATTTTTTATAGTTCTTCATGCTTGAATATTTTGATGAACCTGCATGTTCAATAAAAGTGGGCACTGTAACCAACGATTTGCTGCTGATTATACAATAAAAGGTGTCTTTTGACACCACCTTTGAGAAAGGAAAGCTTGTTTATGCCCTAAGGAGTGGGGCGAATTGCTTTGGAGGTTTTGAATACATGATTTTGAGGGTT